>VWPV01017796.1:0-161999 GCA_013389885.1 Geococcyx californianus | reverse complement strand
TTTCTCAGAGATATGGTTTAGCAATGGGCCAGGTGTGGTTACACTTGATGATCTCAGAGGTCTTTTCCAACCAGATGATTCTATGAATCTATGGCAAGCTTTCATCCAGTTAATCCCTATTTGAGGACTACAGAGTTAAGGAGCCATAATACATGAAGAAGTATTGAGAGAATCTTTGTCCTCTAGGCAAAAAGCTAGAGAGAGCAGTATTTCTGCATATCTTTAGGAGTTAATGTCTATAGTGTAAAATATGCAGCATAATCTGTGATAATAGTTCAAGTGCCAGAGATGGTAGCATGCATTGTGTTACTCTGGGACATTTTCTGGTCATAATTCACCACACAGGAAAACAAAATGCCTTGTATCTAACTCAGCTGTTCCAAAAGCTTAGACCATGTGTAGTCTCTAGATCAGGCCTTTCTAGAGCCAATGAGACACACTAATGCTGAATCCCATTCTGATGAATGAAATGCCTTAAATTCCACAGCAAAACTCTTGAGTAAAAATGAAAACAAAGAGACCGGTTATCCTAATAATTCTGTTATGTCAAACAATTACAATTTGCATCCAAAGAAAATATTAGTGCTAGTCCTTTGGGGGTAAGATTTCAACTAAAAAATGCAATCTGAACCTTGAACAGATTGTAGACATGAGTACCCTAGAAGTGCAGGGTTATATGCGCAGTGTACTCACGTGTTCCTGAGCTTTTAAAAGACATCTGCTAGAAAACCTTGCAACTGAAGTATATGTGAACAAAAATGGAACCATTCAGGCACGTTTCTTATCCTCATAAACTATCCATTAAGAGACAGATATAAAGCCAATGTCATGCAGTTTCACTTGGTATTTTTTTCCTACAGAACCTTAACTAACAAACTGTTCTGAAGCTACATTGGTCAAGGTCTGACCTTCATTAAACTCCTGATTTTCACCCACCCCTTCCTTAAAAAGTTATAGAACCAAACTTTGAGAATAACTGTTGAAAACTCCTGGAGTTCACATTCGCTATAAGTAGGATGACTTTCCTGGAAACAACTACTTTAGTGAATATAATCTCAAATGCATGTCCATGTCATATAATGACATATATGTTGAACAGTCTCACCACCTGTGTTTTTGGTTTAACACCAAGTTCCTAGATAAAATTGCCACACTAAGAAGGTCGTCTCTAAGTGGTTGTCTAATTGCATTTCACACTTCTATAACCTGAATAGCCTTAAGCCAGTGGGGCCCTATCAAGGCTTATTCAAATTGAAGCAAGGCAGTTTCCACAGTCTGCCTCAGGATATTTCAATTACAGACATATGCAACACAGCACAGGATCTTTCCATACTCTAATTCCTGCTTAGATTTCTTCATAAGGTGAAAGTATGCTTCGGTCTTCAAAACTGCAGAATTGTATCTAGGATAGGAAGGGTTGATCTTGGTTTGTTTTGTTTTCCTTTTGAGACATGTCATTATTTTAGCAGAACCTTAACTAACTTTTTTCCTGCCTTTACACGCATCTAATAACTTGCAGAAGAATGCAATCCTACTGTAGTGGGTTTGGGAAAACAGCACAGGCAGAATGCTTACTAACCTTAAAATCCACCCTTTGGGATGTTACAGTTTACATTTAAAGTACTTTACGTCTGCTGTTTCTATCTTACAAAACACTGAAGACAGTAAAGCTAATACGTATTACTTCAATTACCATTTCTGTATGCATTTGTTAATTCATAAATAAGAACCACAATGTTCAGAGTCATACATAGTCCAAATTAAGTGTGATTGAAAATTCTGTCTATTTTTTCTATCAGGTTATTTTCATCTTAGTCTGAAGTCCAAGAATGATCATTTCTCAAAACAAACTACTTGATATTTTCCTTGTTTGCAAAATAAATGTTTCCATTAGATATACTGTAAAAACCACATGTATTTTTCTAGACACCAATCCTAGCTCACAGACCAGTTCTCTTTTTGAGCTCCAAACCAGCATTCTCCTTTGGAGAACAGAGGCAGCCAGTCAACTGGGAAAAAAATTCTAATATTCATGTACAACTTTGAGACTAAAAGAGAGATTAAAGTAGTAGATATAGGAACCTTATGACTTGTGGTCAAATGGTTTTTCAAGTGTAAACAAAACTTTGTTGTTTTTGCAATAAATGACTATATTTTTCTAAAATACATTTTTAAAAAACAGATTAATGAAAAATATTCTGGTGACAGATGGTCTTAATATTTATGAACAAGCTGAATTCTTTACTGAATTTCATGACAAATATTGACTTTAAAAGAGTTAAAGAAATCTGCACATATTAAATAATCTGGCTCTTGTGAATGTCTACAAATCCAGAAGGGAGGATATATTGGAGTATATAAATGTCATGACTTCAAATGTTATTTAAAAGAGCAGATTTTACCAATTCAGTTATTGAGTAGTCTCAGTGATGATGCACTACTAGTACTGGCTGGTAAGAAATAAAAAATACTTACTACTTTAGTCAGATGGACTATTCTAGTTGAAAGTAAGTGCAAGAAATATTTTAAATTTGCAATAAATTCATACGCTTTCTCCTTTGTGAAGGACTTGTATTTTAATCTCATTTTCCAGTTAAAGAGATCTTCTACTGTTGTAGGTATATACAAAGGCTAACTTCATTAAATCATATTTGTGATTATTCTTGCAACAGCACATATAGGGAAGGGCACTGCTTCTCCAGTGACTTAAATGTCGTCTGCACACTTTGCCCTCACCTTAGCCCATTGTGGATACCTTACTGCCTTCTACTAATAAGAGCTGGGGAAAAAAGATATTATCTTCTTACTGACATTTAGGATTCAAAATTCATTTTCCCTCCCCTAAATTACTCCTCCCTTGGGAAAATAAACTTCCTTTAAAGAGAGAGAGAACCTTTCAACATGTGCATGTCCCAACAAAATTCTGAACTTTCTCTCTTGTCCTCTCCCTGGTTGTGGGCTACTGTGTCAAGAGTAAAGCACACAGTTCAACCTATAAATGTAGTCTGTTATGCTGGTTTTAGAAATTGCCACCATCAAAGACCGGAATGTGCTAGTCTTCACTGGGTAGCAAAGAGATCACAATAGTAAGTTAAAACCAAGTATATTGATTGCAAAAATGAAACATAAGTAGCACAGCTGCAAATATTTCATAAAGCTTACATTTACCAGTCTTTGGACAGTACAAAATTTACTACCACTTAGATCCTTGTATTTCTGTTGAAACAGTTGGCGTTATCATACCTGTTCTGTGCAGTCACAGAATCCAAGCATACTTGGGTATGGGCAACCCTTCAAAAATATGTGAATAAATGTGAGTTATCAAAGCAAATGTTTTCTGAACTATTGCTTGGTGTAACAAATACATGGCATCTTTGGTATGGTAGTGTGAGCTCTGAAGGTTTTTTATAAAACTTTACTTAAAGTATTATATATTTGAACTGCATGGCTCAATGAACCTACTTGCTTTGCTTGCACTAAAGGTGTGTTTTCACTAAAAATCTTTTGGTTGCTATTCTGATTCAAAACTCTTCTTTGAAATGCAGAATTTTTATCTGAATAAATTAGCATTTGATAATTACTACTGAATATACTTCAAACCAATAATGTACTGGAGAACTAGTTGTCTCTTGTATATGCTTCCCTAACTCTAATATATATTATAATAATTACTAGTTGGCAACCATTCTTTCAGCTGGAAGCAAAAAAGTCTCAGTTTGGAATATTAGTTAAATTATTAATATAAATTATGTTCTACTATTATATTTTTTATTTGTGGTCTTGAAACAAAAATATATTTATTCCTTTACCTATCCCTGCTATGTTTACAGCGTGTCCTGTAATACTGAAAAAATGGCAGAAAAGAACAAAAAAAATCTCTAATGCAACAGGAATTCTAGCTTCATTAAAGATTCCCAGATTTTCTGTTTTCATAAATGTCACTCTAAGGACAGTAAAAAGTTTATGGCCCTGGGATCAATGACAAATTATTAGTAACTGTGTCAGCAGTAATCACCATCACTAACAGTTTTCTTACGGAATGCCTCAGTTCCACGTAATTTTTCATTCCTATTCCAGTTTGCATCATACAAATGTACCCCGGTACAGAATCACTGTTCTACAAATATGTTTATGTTGAAGGAGAAGTGGCAGACAAAAGACAGAAGAGCAGGGCACTAGCTCATACACTTTTGTTTTTCGGTGGTACATTCTCCTTGGCAAAATGTCATCAAATTGAAAGTATTTTATTTTTTTTAAAGAAGTAAAAATTAGTCTTGACAGAAAAACTGATGCATTCACATACATGCAAAAACTGACAAAAAGAGTCCACTCCTAAAATAGCAGCTTGGTAAGCCTGTGAATAGCAAGAAAGGCATAGAACATAAAAGTACAGTACTATGGTCATGAGATAAACAACAGGAGTTCAGAAACTTGTCTGAACAGAGAAGAGAATAATAAAAATTCTTAGCATGCACCTAAAGGTGTTTTTTTATTCAAAAAACCTAATCCTACTTCAAAGGGAATCAATCAATATATTTTTTAAAATAAACAGTATTGAATTATGGAATTATATTTAATTAATAGCATTAAGTGATATTATGGAAAATTAATAATTGATTCTAATTAACAACCAGTATGTATCAGCAATTCAGATAACAGCAAGAGTGTTGAGTAGCTTACCATAGCGATGACTGCTGCTCCAGCTCCAGCAAGTGCCACAATGAACAAGTGGAATGTCATGTTTAGCTGCAAAGGTGGACAAAGAAAAGGACTTTCATGGTGGTACACTAAAAAGAAACTGAATAAGAAGTCTGAATAATGTAGAATAAATAATTACTTTCCTGGTGACACCCTTCTACAAAAGTGATGATTACTAATATTTTTTCCAAAAGACTCATCGCTACACAACATTATGCTTGTGCCTGTTTTGTTACAATATCAGCATAATTCTATTTAAAAGCATAAGTCTATTTAAAAATATTGTATTTATATTATCTAAGCAGCAAAGCACTTTTTTTTTTTTTTACAGTTACAGTACTACCTTACTGGATCAACAAATGTTTGTGGTGGTTTCTTTGGTGGCAGAGACAACCTAAAAAAACCCTATTTCTCTTCATTAGCTGTAGCTTTCCATTCTCATACATTGATTTTCTTCTCTCACAAATTTGCCAAGAAAATTTGCTCAGAGTAATATAGTATAAACCAGGTTACCTAAATAATTGAAGTTACCAACTTCCTCACCCCTTCCCAAACCAAATGATTGTGTTTGTTTTTAATTTCAGTGATCTGGTTTACGCAGCAGCCACTGATCGTGGCTGAATGCACAGCAAGGGTTGCATTTTCTCAGACGTTTTTGGTATAAAGGCAGATTGTGTATCCTAGTGAAACATTTAGCAAAGCACTCTCTGACTTAAGAGGGATCAAGATTTTAGCCCCTCTTGTTGGTTAAAATAGATGTAATTTTGTTTGTTCTGTCTTCATCCCTGATCATTTAAAAACAAAACCAGAAGTTTCAGCTGCTCTAAAATACATAGCCTTTGCTTAAGGGAAAATCTATAAAGAAAAATATATGCGGAGTTATTGTGCTAACACAGTGCAAGATTTGGTCAAATCCATTGAAAATCTTTACTCTCCTATCACAGCAGTGATCAGAAGATTCATTATCATTATCAGTGATTCATTATACAGACCTATTCAGGTCCATTTGCTTTCAAAAATGTCTCAATAAAAGTATACATAGCAACGAAGTTTTAAAAAGATAAAATACAGGTGTATTTAGAAAACAAATGGCTGGAGAAACTGCACTGGCTAAATATAGCATGTAGTAAAAGACCAGGAAAAGTACTTGCTAGTTGTATTTTCCACTGGGATTTTATATCAGCAGCATATCTACAATTAGAATACTAAAAATAAGAAGAAAACAGGTATCAGCCAATTCCTACTTTAACAGATATAACGGATTTGCCAAAAATTATCACACTTATTCACCTCATTAGAGTCACACATCTTGATGAAACTTTCTGATGAGGTGCAAACCTTCTTTTCCTCTCCAATAGTTACAATACCTGGAACAAAATAAATATACACAGTATTTAGTATTCCAAGCACCTAGCAGTTTACTTCATATGATCCAGAACAGCTAGGAGATACAAATCCTTGGCTATATTGCAGTTCATTTTTTAACAACAAAATCCATTTTTTTGTTGTTGATGATCAAGAGGCTGGAGCACCTCCCATACAAGATCAGGCTGAGAGTTGGGCTTGTTTAGCCTAGAGAAGAGGAGGCCTCAGGAAGACCTAGCAGCTTTCCTGTACTTAGAGGGAGCCTACAGAAAAGCAGAAGGGCTCTTTATCAGGGAGTGCAGTGGCAGGGTGAGGGGTAACAGTTTTAAGCTGAAAGAGGGTAGATTTCGATTAGATATTAGCAAGATATTTTTTACTGTGAGGGTGTTGAGGCATTGGCACATGTTCTCCAGAGTAGCTACGGAAGCCCCAACCCTGGCAGTGTTCAAGGCCAGGTTGGATGAGGCTTTGAGCAACCTGGTCTGGTGGGAGGTGTCCCTGCTCATGGCAGAGTGGTTAGAACTCGATGAACTTTAATGTCCATTCCAACTCAGACCATTCATTCTCTGTGTCTATATGATCACAGAATCACAGAATTACCCGAGTTGGAAAGGACCCAAAACGATCATCGAGTCCATCTCCTATCCCTACACAGGACACCCCCAACATTCACACCATGTGACTGAGGGCATTGTCCAAATGCTTCTTGAATGCTGGCAGACTTGGTGCTGTGATTGCTTCCCTGGGGAGCTGTTCCAGTGCTCCACCAACCACTGGGTGAAGAACCTCTTCCTAATATGCAATCTAAACCTCCCCTGGCACATCTTCCTGCCATTCCCTCTAGTCCTTTCATTGGTCACAAGAGAGAAGAGATCAGCACCTGTTTCACCTCCCTCTCTTGTCAGAAGGCAGCAAACAGCTATGAGATCCCCTCTCAGTCTCCTCCAGGCTGAACACACCAAGTGACCTCAGCAGTTCCTCATATGACTTCCCCTATAGACCCTTCACCAGCCTTGTGGATAGTTTCAGCCATGACAAAACTGACAGTTTCCCTAGTAGGAAACATGCATGGAATAAATTTTCAGCCATTTTCAAGTATATCTTCAATCCAGATTTTGATCAGCACAATAATCAAAACACCAGAAAACTGTTTGCAACCAGTATA
The DNA here is from genome assembly GCA_013389885.1 of Geococcyx californianus. Lineage (NCBI taxonomy): Eukaryota > Metazoa > Chordata > Aves > Cuculiformes > Neomorphidae > Geococcyx > Geococcyx californianus. The sequence goes on along the minus strand of VWPV01017796.1, from coordinate 154,771 downwards.
TATACTTACCATGTGGATCACAGACATTCTCTACCCTCCTGTGGAGAAATGTGCTGTATATTGTTTGAGACATGCTGATCACATATAAAGCTTATTTCACATATAAAGCTTATTTCACAAATTAAAAAAAAAGCTTTACCTAAATGTATACTTTATTGTAATAACATTTTCTCTATCATCAAGAATAACTAGAATCTGATATATTGTTTCCTTTGGTTAATGTTCAGCTATAAATCAAAGTCTAACTTGAAGAAAATTGCTATACCTGAGTTATTGTTAAAATGTTACTGTTTTTTCCTATTAGTAATCCACAGACTTACACTGAATTTTCAGAAATAGAATCACAGAGTATGTATTTTATACATTAGTGCTCTATGCACATTTAAAATAAAATTAATAAAAAATAGGCAAGAATATTAGCAAAATAAAAGGTCACAGAAAGGAGACTGAACAGTCTTGATGAGATCTGTACAGATAATCGCTTTTTCAACTCACCTGTCATGCTGGCTGGAGGGGAAGTAATATATTAAAACAAGATATTTTTTTCCCCTCTTGAAGACAATAACATGAAATATTTTGTTTCAGATTAAGTGAAATGTTTAATGTGAACCAAACTCTTTCATTCCCAATCAACAGAGCATTTTTTATATCTTAAAATAACAATTACAAATATACTTTGATTTTATATTAGGCTAAGACAACAAAAGAAACACTCAAGGAACTACCTGACAAAGAGCACGCTTACCCAAGGCTCTGTGGGCTGAGAAACCGTTGAGGCCCAAACATCTATATTCAAATCAGTCTTGTGGCAGAAAAGAATTGAATTTTCAACGCCAACACAAGATTTCTCAGACTTTTTAAGATTCTGAATCCCCTGTTTTGTCCAAATTTCCCACCCCCTAAAACACACGTGTGTGTTTGTGTGTGTATAACTCCACTTTATTCTAACCCCCATAGTTCAGACTTTAGCCCCACTGTCCTGGCATCAGCCTGTTAGGGTGTTATTAGTTCTATCATCATTCTTCACCAAAATGTTTGCAAGCAATGAATCTTGTCCTGCTCCGATTCACCTCTTGGCTCTGCAGAGATGGCAACCTAGGATCTCACATCTCCAAATCAGTGTAGTAGCACAAGATTAGAGTCATTTTCCAGATAAATGGCTAATTAAGCACTTCAGGTAAGTTCCAGCAATTCCAAAAAAAAAAAAAAAAAAAAGACTAAACAGAAACCCCAAGCCAAATTTTCAGTACTTTGGGAAGGTGGGCAGTGTTGATCCAATTTTGTCAGGCGTGGAAATGCAGTGTATGCGTAACATACTGCTTTGAGTAACGGACAGAAGGATAGAAAGAGACACAATTTTTTCAGAAACACTGAAGCAGTTCATTTCAGATACATAGAAGCAAAGAAATGTGATTTTTTCTTTTGTGAAATCTTGCTTTACATTTAGTGCTCTTCATTCACGTACCATACTGGCGAAGATCCAAGCAGAGATTAGCTCCATCCACTATGGTAGCATTTCGGCAAATGGTCCACAAATTGAAGTACATGTAAACAGGCAGAGAAGTGAAAGCTGTAATGCCAAGCCAGGCCAACATAAAGATGTATGTCAGCATAATAAACTGTAAAAGATTAAAAGAGGAAAAAACAAAACCAATGGTAAGTCAGAACTTAACTGATAGTCCATTGCAAAAAAAGGAACCACAGAGAAGTAACAAATGCATTTCTGACTGGTTTTGTCTCTTTCTGTCTAGGCTAATGATCAATGAATGATCAGGTCAAAGTGACTGACAGAGCACCAACATGATGTTACTGACGAATGAGCAGTTATGCTTCTAGAAGTGCAACCTTGCTCCACATTCCTGTCACTCTTGGGTCTATGATGCAAAGAACTATATCTGAAGTACAGACAGCTGCATGCTTTGTGAAGCCTGTGTTTCCCTCTCTGCCATCACTGCTGTTCCATAGTTAAGATAAGAGGCCCTATGGTGGTTTTTTCCACATTACAATGCATCATATAAGAAAAATTAGAATTAAATACTATAGGCTTTGCTGGGTGATAGTAAAAATGCGTCATTATCCACAGTTGCTATAGAATCTCACTAGCGAATCCATTTTGCATTGAACCAAGGAGACAACATATTTGTCATTCTGTTACTGTATTTAGACATATTTGGGGTCTGCGTGCAAGGGAATCCATCATTCAAACAAACTAGGGTGCTTACCTCTGTCAATAAGAAACTCATTAACCTACATGCTTTGAAACATGTGTTCTCCAAAGGCTATACATTTTCTTTTTTTAGCCAAGAGCCTCAAGAGTAGAGAAATCCGCCTGCAGGAGGCATTAGCTCTATTTGCCTACAGGACCACTAGTTATGCTGGCACATCCAGCTTCTGTAAATGTGTAAGCATGCTACATCACTACCCTGCTGCTCACCTAAGATGACTAGCAGACTCATTCACCAATAACAAATTAATTTTTCATTTTATGCTGTGGAAAGGATACGAAGTTGCTACACGGTTAAAAGTGGAATTAAAATCAGCCACTAAATGTTGAAAGCAAATAGCCCCAAGATTTGATGGCTTCAGTAATGCTGATGAATCTAAATGCATTGCTGAAATAAAAAAAATTCAGCACACAAATATTTTTGCATACCACAGAAAAACATTGACTCTGAAAATAACAAAGTTGAATAAGCTGATCCACAATCTGTTTAAAATTAAACTTTTAGAAGCTCATGAGGGGAAAACGGAAGACATTTCCTCATTCTTTTTTATTTTGATGTAATATCTCTCACTTCAGGTGATAAAGGAAAAAGCCTAATATATAAATAGGTTTTAGTTACAGAAATCAAATAAGGTCAGACTCAAAAGGCTTGTTGATGGTAGTAAAAAGTAAGAGTGGTAGTTTTCGTGAACCTGACCAGGAAAAGCAATCTAAAAAACCAAAAGGTTTGAATTTTAGGTGAAGTAGTTTTATTGCTTTGAAATTACAGGATGGACATTTTCAAGCAGAAACCTTCATTTGCTTTACTTTAACTCGCTTTCAAAAAACATTAAATAAAAGCTATTTTAATTCTGAGGAACTGTATTTACATAGGGTTTTAAAGTAGTTTAATTAATCCAGGTTAAAATTCAATTCAGATGAATTTTCCTGATTGCCTCTAGGTAGATGAGACTTTCATCAGCTGTTTGAAAAGAAGGAGAATTTATAGCACTAAAATTAATCATCAAAAGGATGCAGGAAAACAAAAGATGAAGTGGAACAAAGAAGATAAGTATTCTGTTTAATACCTTGGGTAGATGCTTTCTAAAATTTTCTTTATTCAGTACTCAACACTTCAGATTTTCCTACCAGCTTGAAAGTTATGAATGATTTGAAGTTTTTCCTTAACATAAAACTAGTTAAAAAGAGAAACTGATGTGTCTTATTTATGTTTAAAGATTTTTGAATAGGTATTCATGCAAATAATGGATTTCTTCCTTCCAACTTTTCCCCAAAACACACTTACTAGAAAACTAACTGGTAAAATAAAGAAAGTGATAGTAAAGTCTATAATAACTATATAATTTGAATGTTACAGTACAGTTTTCTGTGCCAGTTGCATTATGTAATGGAAATTCTATTCCATCTATTGTAAAGAAAATAGTCAATACAAGTAAATACTGTTCTATATGCACTCCTATTTCTTTTTCATTATTGTTCATTTATTATTTTTTTCTCTCCATATTACAGTGTTAAAGCTAATGAGACAACATCTGGTTCAACCCCAGGCATTCATTTCCAAACAATTACTTAGAAAATTACTTGAAAATGTAGATTCACTTCAGGGCTATGAACTCCCAACTAAACTGCTATGTCTGATCTTAATTTAGTATCAAGCTGAAGAGCTGTACTCAATTTTTCTAAAGCAGAAGCAAGAAACAAGAAAGAAGGTTCTCTGAGTACTCAGAACAGCCTTTAAAGTCTCAGCTTACTAAATTCTAAACGCATTTTAAAGGCAAAACCAGCCTCTTAGCATTCTTTCTATGAGTTTGCCAAAACCAGGTAAGATTGAGGCCTTATTTTTGAGTTCCTTTCAAGAATTTCTGAACTAAATAATATTTAATAAATGTAGTATATATCTTGTGGTAGTGCATGCATAATAATTTAATGGAGAACTAAATCTTTGATAACAGTTGTATTACTGAACTGTAGTAACTGGTTTCAAGACTAGGATCCACACAGATTCAGGAAATTTCCTAGTCTGTGATTAGCACCAAAGGGAGGAAAAATATCAGCCTTACTATGATCATCACAATTTTGTTATAGTTTCAAAATCTTACAGGGAATTTTTCTCTCCCTTGCCAACATAGTGTGGTTTAGGACCCAGGACCGGCGCAGGGGGTGGTTTGATTGCTCTGAGTTCCAGTTTGGTGGCTGGCAGAGGGGAGGAGGGAGTGGGGTGAGAGGTTTCTTCCAGTTGGCGCCACTTCTGCTCAGCAGCTGCTGTGAGCAGGAACTTCTTTGACTCAGCCCCAACTCCACGTGCCCTGTGGTGTCCTTCAAGAGGAGAGCAATCACCACTACCTGGAACTGCTGCAGACTCCCTGGGGGCCGATGTCACCTGTAGAGGACTTGCTACCCTATACACTCCCCCCTTACATCTACCCACCCCCCCTGCCCCCAGTGCCTTTGGACAAAGGATAAAAGATGTCCTGCTGTCTGTAAACATAACTGCACCAAAAGGAGCAGGAATAGAACTTAATTCATTAAGGTTTTTGGTTATGGTGGTTGTTATGTGTCCTGTTCTGGTTTTGGGTTATATGTGTATGTGTGTATATATATATATATATATATGTAATTAAGAACTGTTACCCTTCTCTTTCCTTTTTTTTCCTGATTAAAATATCTTAATTTCAGAAATGCATCTTAAGTTTTCCTTTAAACTGAGACAAATTTCTATTTAATATATTTTTATTTTCTGATCTATAGCAGGGAAGCATCTCCCTGTAGCCTTGCTTGCTTAAAAAGCTTCCTTAAAAATCTGTGCTGAGATAATACAAAGCATTGGTACAGCAAAGACAAGAAAAATACAGAGCTTACTAGCCTCTAAAAAAATTTGTCTTTGATATAGAATAATAGCATGGAAAATCTGTCAGTTAATGGCTACTGGGAGTCATGAGAGCTGCCTTCTTAGAAATTATTACCTACTTGTTTATGAAAACATGAATCTGTTTGGTTGAGAAAAAGGTCCAGCACAACACATCTCCTCATTGACTTTTCTATCACTTGGGAGAAGAAAGTTATAACCAATGCATTCCACGAACCTCCTGGATTTCTTATGCCCTGCTGCCTTGTCTTTTTAACAGATACCAAGGTGGCTGAAGTGCCCCATGACGACCAGGGTTTGGGAACACGAGGCTACACCCATCTGTCTATAGAGGGCCTCATCTGCTCACTCTACCTGGTCAGGTGGCCTGTAGCAGACTCCCACTAAAATGTCACCTGACTCTGCCCTCCATTTAATCCAGATCAAGCTCAATGCATACCAGCTGGTCACTGACATAGAGGAAAACACCCCTTCCTTATCTCTCCTGCCTGTCCTTCCTAAAAAGCCTGTATCCCTCCAGTTCAATACTTCAGTCATAGGATCCATCTCACCGTGTCTCCATGATGCCGATGAGATCATAGCCCTGCAGGTGTGCACATGTCTCTAACTCCTCTTGTTTATTCTCCATAGGCCCAATAGCATGTCATGACACCAAGAAGATGGGAAAAAGTAAGAGAAATTTCTTTTGTTTCACTTAAGAACAACTAAAATGCAACACTACACATTAGATCAGTTGGTAGCTATGAGTTATCCCTAGAAGCTGCTGTTACTGGTATCAGTGAAGCAAACCTGGGCAATAATACACATTCTGCTGCAGGGGCAGTAAAAACCAAAAGGTCAACCTCGCACAATAGGTTAGTTTCTAGCAATAGGAGTTGTTAGCTTATAAATTCTTGTTATAACAGATTGAAGTTGTAATTTTCTTTTTTTTTTTAAACCACAGGTGAAGGACTGAAGTATTTTTTTCGATAACTTTCTCTGCTGTTACAATTTTCCTTCTTTGCTCTAGAGACCTTATAAGAAATGCTTAAGGAGACTTTTCACTCCAGGTAATATATTCAGAACTCAGTCTCCTGAGATTCAAAGGGATATTGCTCCTTTGAAGTAGCATTCTGTTACATGACAAGCCAAAGATTTATGAAATAGCAGTGCAGCATCTTAAAGAGGTACCACAGTTTGTTCTTTAGTATGCTATGTATTGCGTTGGTAGTGAAAATTACTTTCTCTGTTCCGCTCAGTTGTCATGGTAGGAAGCCAAACACATAAATCCAGAACAAAGTGGAAGTGACAGTAAAATTCATCTAACAAATCATGAACATAAAAATTGACTAATCGATATTCATCTCACATTGGGAAAGAATAGCTAACACAAACAATTATTTGAAACAAACCAAAACCTTTAATCTTTGTAGAAGTTAATTTGTTTTACCAAAACCATGGCTAATAATACCCTCTTGACAGAAATTATCATCTTTTCATTGCCAAAAATGGCTTTCCTGAATAATAAATTATCAAAGGAAGTAAATCATCAACCCTTCTGGAAAGACTTTTTAATAAAATCTGTTGCACAGATTTATGTCAGGAAGTAGAGATTTCAGAGCATGTTCTGAGATTGTATGTATACAGCACGATAGTTTTCATGGTAGCCGGTTGAAATCCTGTTTCCACTGAAACCATTACTGAAATCCTATTTATTTTAATAAGATCAAGATTTCAGTTACTGCTTTATTTTTAAAATTTATGGGTACTGGTCCCAGAAAAAGCAGATTCATTGAATTTCAAACACTGTTCTTGTTTTAGTTTTGTTATAAATATTTTAATATCCCTGAAGAAACATTGCTTCAGTGACCCTACGGACAGAGACAGTGAAATCATACCTAAAAGGCACTGCTACTACAGAGAGATGGATTGAAATGGAAGCAAAGTAAACCCCAGTCATTTTACTGTATGAGGACATTGCTGCTGAAAAAAAAGTGTAACTCCAGAAACCTTATGTTACCATGTAATTTTATCTTTGTTCCAAACCACTCAGTACTTAATTTTACGCTTCCTAATTTACATACTTATTTTATATGAACTCCTTTACATGAGCTCTCAAGTCAGAGAGCTGTAGGAACACATACACCATGCTGCATTTGTATCTTATTTAGATTTATTAGCCTATGAAATACACACAAATATAAGTTCCTTCCAAACCTCTTCACATGCTCAGAAATACTCTCTTGACAGTTTTTGCCAGAGATCAGAATTGCATCTACAGCGCTCACGTTATCTCCATCTTGCCAAAAGCCTACTGTGCTTTACTATGAAACCCTATCATTGCAGAATATCACCTGAAGCTGAGCCCAGGCTTAGCCTGGCTGTCCCTAACTAGAATACTGGGAGACACCTGATGTCTACAGTGCATTGTGTAGTCCTGCTTCTGGATACGGTTTCCCAATTCCACATCAGAATAAAGCCCTGTGCGTCACTCAATGGCAACTCAGAAACATGAACAGGAAGATCTTTTCAATTTCCTCCTGGATTGCCTTGTGTCTCTAACATGATGTTCACTTTCAATCATCTATAGATTCGATTTCAATACTAATAAAAACTTAGTTAGCTTTAGTATCTTGCCCAGTTTTAAATTCATAAATGGCCTTTGGTTTTCAGGCCTTCTGCCTCAATCGTGTCAATTTTTGCAAGGAGAAATTCCGGAGTTAATACTAGTCTCCTTACCCCGTGCACACTTAGCATTAATACATTTACATACTCTTTTTAAATTATTCATTACTGTCACCACATATTTTCTTAAATGGTGAACTGTATCTTGATCAAGTTGTACGGATAGTGTGCATAATTCTTTCTGCAGTTTACAAGAAGTCATACTTAAAAGTACTACATGAGTTTCTACCTCAGACCTATTGTTTACCTTCAATTTTTCATAGTTCAGGGTTCTGCCTACTATGTTACATCTGTGGTCCAGAATCAGTTACTCCTTTGATCAATGCAGTTTTATCACAGACCACCATAAATAGTAGATGTTTTGTTCCTGTCCACAACCTGTATTCTTACACTATAGGTGTTTAGTCCTTTTGACTTTTGAGAGGTGCAGAATTCATCCAACAGAATTTTTCAATTTTTGCACTTTAAAAAAAGAATCTTAGATTGTCTAGACACAGCAATACTATTCTTATTAATTTAAATCTAAATAAATCATAATGTTTTCTTAAGTGGTCAAATGAGAAATTGAAAAAATTACACAGATGTCTTTAAACTCATGATACATCAATACTTAATATGTTATAGATCATTCTTTGCCACCCTTGGCAACCTCTCCTATTATTAATACACTCTCTTCTTACATACTCAGTATGAAATCTTAATACGTTTAAGAAGGACTGTTAAGTGGCTCCAAACCAAATGGCTTCCTCTAACTTCTCATTTCTGTGCTAAGCAGCATCTCCTACATACCTGCCTCATTTCTGAACAGAAGATGAAGCAGAAGTATTTTAGCTTATCTGATTCTGCATATAAAGATGCTAGAAGAAAGAGACATATATTCTGACTTTATTACTAAGTGCACTGTGAAAACACAGAAAACATACACTTACAAAGTCTTTTCCACTTTGTCTTAAGTATCCCTCTCATTGCTAACAATCCCTTCTTGGATATTTATTATTGCCTCTACGATGCATGTTAATTCTATCTGTCTCTGTCATATTATATTCCTAGGCAGAGCTCCAAGAGTCTTGTTGAAACATGGATACATTTCATGCTACGCTATTACTGTCATGTGGTTGATGCGTCTTGGCTTGTATTCAAGTCAACTAAGTGTTCCAAGGGAATCAGAAAAAAAAATATTGCCAATATTGGAATAGTGGTTGAAATTTCTCTTCATCCATATACTAAACACTAGCTAATGTGACAACCTTAGATTATTAAAATCTATTACCAGAAAATTATTAAATCCCCGAAATTTTAAATTCTGAGGCATCAATTTTATGGAACTGTTTTGTTTGGGGTTCTTACGCATTTTTCATCTACAGATAGTTTAGATGGATAAAAAACAATTCTTACTGTTAATTTCTACTTTTCATTTACACATACACTTTTCTAAAAAAAGTTACTGCTTTGTAACTATTCAGATGCTCATAACAAGCTGGCTTGCTTTCTGATTTACTCTGAACTGATTTACTGTTAGCAGTGGGGGAGGCAATTTTTGCAGATGTATCAGAAATACAAAAAAAAGGATTCTCTAACAAATTGAATAATTTTTTAGAAACTGCTTTGTAAGAAGTCCACTATCACAACATACTCAGTTTGACAAAGATGGTTTTGCATTGATGCAAGACTTGGTTTTCCATGAAGTTTTTATAATTTAACTTTCAGTATGAAATAATTATACTAAATTTTTATTTCTGAATCTTCTTTAGAATGTTGATGGTTTTGTAGCATTGTGCTGCTTTAAGTTGCTAGCATTAGTTATTTTCTATGACCTTCAGGCAACACTATCATTTTTGTAATCCAACATGCTTCTGAAGTCCTACAGAAAGCATTGGATCTTATCTGCTATTTAACAGCAGCAGAATTTTCTACTTAATTTTACAAACTTGCAGATAGGAATTTCTTTTTTCAAAATGTATATGCTTATATGTTCACATTCTCAGTTTTCCTCCTCCTTTTGTTTTTCTTTCTGGTAGTGCCTCTAGCACTTCAATATACTCCCTGGTAATACAGCTAAGTTATTGTTTTGTTGGGGTTTTTACTTAAACATGATTAGAGATAAATATTCTGGTTTTAAAATTTTTGAAAAATAGATTAGATAGTTTCATTAAACACTGCTGCTTCATGGGTTCTTCAGACTATTCAATTCAAAGGCATAAAATATGAAAAACAATCAATTCCATCATGAACTATTCCCTGTCAATGAAGGCAGGTAGTAGCAGTAAATTTTCAAGGTATTTTGCTTCCAAATTGATGGTAACTCTAATGGTTTTCAGTGTTGACAAGTTTTCTATACACAGGAAAAGGTAACACTCAGCTGGGAAAAGACTGTACTATACAGATTGTTTACATTTTTCACACTGCCGAGACTGGGATTTTTGTTCAGGAAGTTTGCATGCTCTGTACTGGGGAACAAGACAACTAAGCTTAAACTAGAAAGCAGAAATAATACTCTTACATGTCTAAACAGACATGTTACTCAAAGTGAGTGCTTGGCTGCTAGAATTAATAATATGTGTTCTTTCCTGATTTATTCTTAATGAGGCTTGAGAAGCCTATGAGAGAATGAAAGGGTAGGGACCATCCTTTTTCATTTCCTGCCTTGACAAACAGTAAAAGTCAATAACAAGCCAAGGGATTCTGCAAACATGACATTAAAGCTCTTCAGATGAAAGAAGTGTTGTTAAAAATACTCTGTTTTGCTAAGTCTAACCAGCTTAACTTGAATGCTAGTCATCATGCACAAATAAAAGGGTGAAAGCAGTGAGGGAATAAAATTACAAGTTTCCCTCCTATCTTCCTGAGCAACCCAAGAAAAACCTCCACCACCAACAGAAAAACCATTTACAATTTTATCTATGAATTTATAAGACATCAATAAGAAGATGCAGATGTTATGAAGAACAAAAAGCTGTATGTTTTTTCTATGGATTTTGGGGATAGTAACTTTAAGTAGGAGAATTGAAAAACAAGCAGGTGGAAACCATTGGGAGTGAATAAAGGACACATCTTTGACCATAAAACTGTGACTTTATGATAATGCTACTGGCATTCAATGGTTCAAATAAGTACAGAAATAGTAAGATATCTAGATGCAGTGAAAAAAAATAAGGTAGCCAGGTGAGAACAGCTTTCAGGGAAAACTGTGATAATCTGATGAAGTATTGAAATTAAAACTGAGAGGGATAATTTGAACCCAAAATTATCATCTTGAACAATTTGAGATGGTTCAGAATAGAAAAGTAAAGCCCATGGAGAAAATGTAATGGCTTCTACAGTCAAGCACGCTTTGGGAATGTATGACAGCACACTTTCAGATAATAGTTTCATTAAAAAAACTCCACTATTGACTGAGCTTACATGCCAAGGAAAAATTCTGTCCTTGATGTGAAATACACACTTACAGCACAATCTGAAACAAAATATTTTGTTCAGTTTATCACCAACAATAAAAATTCTGTCAGTGAGCAGCAAGACCAAGAGAAGCTGAGAAGATGCTGGCACAGCATATTACAATGTCTGGCACACATCTCTATTAAAAGCAGCAAGGAACACTGCAGTCAACAAAAGGGCTGTGTATAAAACACATGGCAAGTTATGTGAGGAGAGAAACCATCAGGCAAAAAAAATGATTTTATAATGTGGTATCCCTGAGTGAGAAAATCTGGAAGTGTAAAATAAAAATAAAAAAACCCACACAACCTGGCCAGATTACAGAAATGAGACAAACCAAAAATACAGTCAGCATCTATAAATACATAACAAAATAATTTCTGAGCTCATTTCAAAAGATTTCTAAAAGTATAATTAAGAGATGGGGGAAAGCACTGGTCTAGTATCCAAAAACCTATAAAACTGTTTGTAAATAAAATAAAGCAAAACATATTAACTCCAGCAGTGTTTAGATAGCAAATTAAACTCCAATTAAAGGGGACCAAGCAGAATATATGCTACTAAATTTAGGTAGTTGACTGAAGTGAAAGACCTAACTTAAAAGACTTGAGGGTTAATCTCTTTGCTGAAAATGGGACAATCACTTGCAGAAAAATACAGCTTGTCTAAGAAAGTCTCTTCAACCCTCTCTCTCCTTTAACTACTGCAGTCCCTTCTCTTGGGAACCTTAGTGACATTCCAAGGTAGGTGAGGTACCTCTGTGTCACAATGTATTCCCTCTGAAATTAACTTCTCCATAATCTTTTGGGTCATTTGTGGCAATAATTCATGATTTTTGTTTATAACTATGCAGTCTGAAAGGTCAGACCACCATATGAATCTCACCTTCCCCATTTCCCATGTCAGAGTCTGAAGCTACATAACATGTATGGGGACAAGAGTTTCTTTAGCTGCTTTCCTTATTTAAGATTGGCTAAGGAATTCTAGACCCATAAGTACACCTGCTATCTTGGACAGAAGGTTCTTTACTTTTTATAATAAAGAGGGAGTGGAATGAAGAATTCTGCATTCCTCAGACACAGCAGTATTCAATCAGAAGCAAGGTCTCTCTGTCAGGTCAGCATTTTGTGATGAGAATATCCAGATATGCATCTGATTTTCAGAAATGAAAGCTTCATTTCTAGCATTCAGAAATGATGCATCTGTTATGGGTAGGAAAATCAGCTGAGCCTGCACTGAGCTCTGTTCCTGTTGTTACACAAAGAATCAAATGCCAATATGATGCAGTTTCACTGCCTTTAGAATAACTAGTCTGGTAAAGGCAAGAAGAGGCAAGAAATTCATATCCTTTATAAATGTTTTAATTTTTTTGAAAAAAAAAAAAAAACAACATAAAAACAACCCAAAACAAAACAAAAACAACAACAACAAAAAAAAAAACATTCGCAAAGCGTCTTGCAAAATAAAATCTGGAAGTATTTTAGAAAGTTCACATTTTAGTTTTAGTACTCAAGGATCGCGAGTCAAATAGCACATAGGTATTCAGTTGGCCAAAATAATTTTCAAATGCAGAAAAATCTCTTTCACTCAATAAAATAAAAGGTTCCTAAATACTAAAGATAGAGAAGATATATTTGTGAGTACAACTTAGAATATCAAATACCTTTCTCTAGCGCAGGGGTGTCAAACTTGCGGCCCATGGGCAGAACTCGGCCCTCCACCTTGTTTTACCCAGCCCAGCACCTTGTTTCTACCTGGTGGCAGCGCTGAGTTCCTTGCCCCTACATTCCTGCCAGCGCACCAGTCACGTGTGCAGTGAGTGTGATGTGCGTTACGCTGCAGGAGGAGGAGTAGGAGAACTGTGGGAGCCATGAGTTTGACACCCCTTGTCTAGAGCCTTAGGATGTTGCTTTTAAAAGGTAAGATACAAAGACATTAAATTGCCAGTGTGAAAACTTTATCAAATATTTCCTTATGAAATAAAAAGAACTGCTTGAGCATTTCATAGCATAAAATTTTCTTACAACTTTTCAAGGAAAAAGCCTAATTTGTATTTCTTTCCTGATTTTTTTATTGACTCTAAGAGACATTCTAAAACAAGGTATAAATTAGATTTTCCATGATCAAGCTAGTTGAATATAAATAGGAAGGGTATTGAATTACAAATACACTAACAGTGTCCCAGTTGGCTTCAGACCTTTCTCCCATTCTTCACTGATCGTGCTGCAGTACAATTGTATATAACTTTTTATTCAACCCTCTATAAGCATGCTCAGGCATTGAAAAATGAAGAATAAAAAGACAGTCGTCCCTCCTTGAATGTGACTGGCATTGTTATATTCCTTTTCTTTTACTTTTCACAGTAAATTAATTCTGAAAACACTGCCAATGAGACTCTTCACTGTCACTTTCATAGGCCCTCTTGCAGATCTGAGAGGGTATGTACTCTCCACAGCAGCACTGTGACTTGGATGCCAACTGTCTGAATGCTTATATAGGCTGATTAGTCAACTATACAATCACTGGAAAGGTTAGGTTGAGCTATTTCATTTTCCATTATTTTGGGCAAAAAAATTCCTTTTGCCCATATAGAGCTAGAAAGTGAGACAGTCACAGTGCATGAGGGAGGTCAGGAAGGGCACATGAAAAGTTGCTGTAGATGTTTACTTTTGGTGTCCTTAGAAGCCTGCTTTTCAAAGAATATTGTTATAAGAAAGAAGAACAGATATTTTCAGATTTTCTGTTGAGAAACATAGCTTGTCTATACAAAGGTAAAAAGAGCTTTTCCTCCTTGTTGTTTAAGACAAGCTATCAAACTCCAGTTTTTTTTCTTTTACAGGGAAAAGAAAAAGCTTCTATTGACTTCAAGAATAATAATGTCTTAAACTCATAATGGCTTATTTTAATTATTATCATAAACAGTATATAGCCTTAACCTTAGCTGCACAACACATATCAACACAGGGTTTCTTAAACTTAAACAGAAACATTACAAATTACTGATGAGGAAAGTCAAACCAAAGGAATTAATTTAATGAATCATTAATAATGATGGTGATATTAACCATAAAATACATGCTTAAGTGTTCATTTCTGCTAGACATATACTGCAGAATTACAGTTTATACTGCCAGGACGTCAAAACTGTGAAAGGATAACAGCATTGCTCGGCTGCAGCACTGAGGGCAGGCGTTCGTGGGAGCTGTGAAGAAGAAATAATGTGCTGAAAAATATGCTACTCTATACAGAATTTGAACTAGCTTAGTAGGTTCTCAGTGAATACAGATTACAGATATCTTTCCAGGAGATAAAAGCAGTGTTGGTATAAGCAATGACTGTTCTTTATTTAAAATGTCCCCAGTCTTTATTTATATAAAGGCTTTAAAAAAATTCTTAGATAAAATGCAAAAATCATACAGTGACATTTCATAGAAACAAACGAATAAACAAAAAAGAAAAAACAGCATTACTGTGGAGGATGTATCATCTATGGGATGGCATAAATGTTGTGTTCCTCAGTTTCCAAAGTGTAGACTATCTGTCTTCAGTTTAACCTTAAATGTCATGATATTCAATATACCTTTTGACAGTCTTTAATGTGACTGGAAGATCTTCTCTATTGCTGATACTTTCTCCTAGTCTGTACTCCAGTTTAATAAACGTTGATATTTGTACAAAGGTACAATGGGAAACCTTCCTCTGGCTACCATTTTCTATATTGGTTATTGCAAATACAGTGTAATATTGTGCACCTTAATACCCAGATCTACCTGGGCTTATTTAATAATTTATTTTTCATCAGAAATTATGATTTATTGATACTGATAGTGTTTGCAGAAATATCTAAGTCCAATACCTACCAAATGTCCAGGCTTCTTACCACAGATGCAGAAGGGTCTAGTACCAAAACAGTTAGTTACTTACCTGATCCAAAACAGAGACCTTGAAACAATCCCAGCTCAAACAGTCAGCAATTTTAGCATGACAAACCTCCATTTAAGTCCCAGTACAAATCAGAATTTTTAAATCTGGGTTTCCCAGGGTAATAAGGGAATGGTCTTTCCAAACCAGAGATAATGTAGGAGTAAATAATGAGCTGTTGGCCACATAAAACCAAGACAAAATCTGATGAAATATCTCAACTTGTCCTGAAGGGGAACAGCCAAGATTTCTAAAATAACAGTGAAAACATCAGTAAGAAAAATTTTTCTTGCCCAGTACTGCTGAAGGTGTTATGCATATTTTAGTCCTTTCCCAAACAGATTACGTTGCTAAGAGAATAAGCTTTCTCATTCAGCTGGTGGAATTAACTGGTCGTAAGTAGCAAGAGCTACATAGTGATTAACCAATGCAGAAAACATTTCTAACACTCTGTTCTCCTTTGTCATGATTTTTAATCAGAAAATATTAAAGAAAAACATCAAACAAAAAATAAACAGCACAAAGCACTAGAAATGTACAAAATATGTTGTCATAGGTACAAAAACTTTCTTTATCACTTACCCAGGCACTGACACATCTGCCACAAGTGGTGATTTTGAAATCCCCATAGAGATCCTTGATGGCACCAGTTGTAAAGAATCCCTCCACCATCAGCAAAATGCCATATACAAAGAATGCAGCTGCTACACCGTATATCACATACTTGAAGATGTCAATCCTGTATAGGAAGAGCAAAAATTATTTATCTGCAAAAATATTTAAAGCTGACTCTGAAATTTCCGGGTGAGATAATTAGACCCAATAAGCCTCAAAGTTTCTACATTGGAGTAAACTTAAGTGCTTCCAAAGTGAACTCTGGAATAAAATAGCTTTAATAAAATGTAATAATGGATCTGTGTTGGTAAGAGCAGAATTTTTCAGAATAATTTAAAAGGCAGTTAATTTTATTTTCCCTCTAAAAAAAAGTAAAAAAAAAAAAAAAAAAAAAAGAAAAAGAAAACAAGAATCTGAACACCTCCTGAGTAACAAGTTATATCCAGCACTTAGGTTACAGAAAAGATGAAAAGATATTTTGTCACCATTTTCAATAAACCTTTCTACATGTACAAGTAGTTCTCAAGCTACAATGCTAGTCTGTTCTACTTTTCCTCATTATTATTTTTCCACTTAGTCTCCCATGGACAAAATATCTGATAGGATAATAAAGTCATCAAGAGCAATCCCTAACTTCAAACCAGAAACATGTTATTACTAAAGTAATAAGGTCAGATCACCTGGCAGTCTTCTATAATGGGACTTTAGAAACATCATTTCACAGACTCAAAGCTCAAGAAATGGAAGAATGACTTACAGTGTAACACGCAGAGCCCTAGAAGGCTCAGTTACAAAGAAGATGGGGGTTGTCACGTGGTTGTCCTGCCCAGAACTGTCTAGAAGCTCAAGAGTGTCCTAAGGAGGCTCTGCCTCCTAAATATTCTCTCATGACCGAGGTTTGTGAAAAAATGTTTGAAAGCACCTCTCTGCTCTGTTTGTCTAAACTTGGAAACATTCCTGGTGACCATTGTGTTGGATCAGCAGGTTTCAATGTTTCCTACTTGGACTTCCCTAAAAGACTGGCCACAGTAAAGCTGCCGCTTTATCAGTATGACACAAAAGGAGTTCTGCAGCTCTTTAGAGAATGGCAATATGCAGGTTTAATATTTTAGGTAAGTTCCAACCACATTGTCCAGGTCAAGATAGCAACAGTTCATAACAAAGTATGCCAAAAAACCGTCAGAGACCTATTAGGATCTGCAAGATGAATTGTGACAACTAACCAAACTGGACATTTCTCAAGACATAAAGATTCATATTTTCAGTGTTACAAAAAAAAAAATTGAATTATAACATTTCTATAGGATCACACTTTTACACTTTTCATTATTACCCAAAAGGCAACTCTCAATACATGCTTTACAAGTACAATAGAATAACAAAGCTCAAAAATCCACTAATACCTTTGCATTTGGATGGCTTTAAAGAGATTCAAAGTCAGATTCATGTTTACAGTTGGTATTTCAGATGCATGACAGTGTCTACAGCTTCACTGAATGTAGCTTAAGCTTGTATCAGTCTCATAAAAAATGCAGCTAAACTTATTGGAGGTGGAGGAAGTACTATAAATTAATGATTTTTGCACCTATCATAGCATTTTTCAGAAGGTGTTAACCTAAAGGTTCTGGAAATGAGGTGGGATATGTTTTTTCCCTAGCTTTCCAGTAACAAAGTCCTCTCAGCTTTTTTTTTACATCACTTTTTCTTTCCTACTCAAGTGAAAATTAGGGTAAGTTGATATCTCTATGGAATAGATACATGAACTATTCCAAATGGTGAAGAAAATTAATACTATAGACAGTATTATATAATGCAAAGATTAAATTTGTTTTAATACATCTAATTGCTGATTGCATTGTAAAAATCCCATTCCCTAATTTTACAGTAATTCAGCCAGTGTAACGCTGTTCTAAGAGGACAACTATGTTTCAAGCCTATCTTGTCATTACCCATAAAAATAGTCACTTTGTGACTACTCCATAAGATTTCTAATTCTTAAATTATACACCATATAAAATTGTGACCTCCACCAGTGGCTGAAATGTAGGAGTTGTGCCAGAACAGCTCTCACAGATGTCAGTGTGCACAGTGGTGTAGAAATTACAAGCTATCATTGCCCTAAAAAGATCAACACTGTTGGGAAGTCCAAAGACTATTTCAGCCTTTGCAACAGCCCTTTAAACCATCTGTGCTGAGCCTCCTACTGAGCTGCTTGTATCAAAAAGCATACTAAAAGATCCCTTTTTCCTCAGCCTTACATCTAACTAAAGTAATAACTTTCACTTAAGCCTTCTTTCTACAAGGAAACTATATATATAGCTATACACCAGCCAAATATAGAAATCAATTTCTTCCTCATACACTCTCTATAGAAAGAAGGGGTAAAATATCTACTGATCAGACTACATGACATGAAACAGACTTAGTCTAAGGAGAAAGGATCTTCTATAATGCAAGTAGTAAAAATATAAATAAAAATTGTGAAATGATCATTCAACTACCTCTTTAAAAGTCAGATAGAATTGCATTGCAATATAATTATGTTTAGTGTGTGCTGTGCTTAAAGAAAATGTATTACAACAGTAACATTTTATATAGTTTTGAAGATAGTATTGGTATTAAATTATTCTGCAGCATATAATAAATTTCACAGAAACTTTGATTTTCCAAGGAAATTATAATAGATAATAAAATATAGGCCTTGTAAAGTAGAGACTGCCTTTTTTTTTAAACAAAATTTGATTCTTTGTGCATGAGCTCAGGGAGATTAATTGCCATCTGTGTTTCAGCAAAGGCTCAAATGCTGCAGACAGAGCATGAGAGCAACCAGGAAGATAGAAGCCGGGATAAACATGAGCCAATGGGCAAGGTGGGTAAGAAAAAAAGAAAAAGACAAAGCAGGTGTCACACATGTGTAGGCTGGAATGAAAGGAAAGAGGTGGGTAAGGAGCAATGGAAGAAGAGACAGAATTAAAAAGATAAATTTTGCACTCTTGACAGGCTTTGGAAGATACATATTAGGTGAAGACCAAATCTACACTAAAGGAAAAGAACAAAAAGAAATCTCTTGTATCTGTTCACTAAATGCAGAAGTACTATTGATATTATATAATGATATAATTAATGTCATGAAACATTTCTATTAAAAGGCAGTCAATAAAGATCAGGAAAACAAACCTAACTGTAACAAATTTGCATTGCTCATGCAATCTTCACATATCAACCTAGATTGCTGCATAGAATAAGTTGCTTATCTTCATGTAAATAAACTTGAAAAAAATTTTGAAATTAGTAAAAGCATTTTTTATATCATGACCTAAAATATATTTGGCATAGTCTTAATCCTGTAGAGGCTCCATGGTTTCCAGATTTGATTTTCCTGACATTATGTTCAGAAATGTTAAAGACATAAACATGACTGTTTTCAATTTGTGATTTAAATCAAGCTAATCTTTCAATTTTTAGTTCTTTTTCTACTGTTGGATTATTAATTTTCCCATATTAAATGGATGCACTAATTAATTAATCTGAATCTGGATTCCATCCAACAAGATGAATATTAAAACTAGTCTAGAGAAAACACTTTCTTTTTCTGAACGAAGTTATTGATGGATCACTAACATCTCAATGAACAGGTTGTAGCTGAGTACAAAGTAGACAATCCTAGTAGAGACAAGTCAGACCTGAGCAAAAACATTCTCAGTGAGTCAGATCAGTGTTGTAGATTTACTACTGCGTATTTTCATGGTGCTTTGGCAAATCCAAGGATTAAAAAACAACAACAAAAAAAGTAAAAATATCGGGAATCAATATGATTAGTTTATGAATGATCAAGCAAGTGCACAGTCCTGCATCTTGGGAGGAATACCACCGTGGATCAGTACAGGTTAGGGGCTGGTCTGCTGGTGGGCAGCTCTGCAGAGAAAGACCTGTGAGCACTGGTGGATAAGTTCAAGATGAGCCAGCAATGTTCCCTTGATATCCTGTTTTGAAAGTATTTCAATATTCATAATTGGCTTCTGTTGACTGTGTCTAGAAGAAATAACTAGTTGCTTCACCAGAGCAAATCAGTAGCACTGCACCATAATAAGATGGTAAATGGGATTTACTACCCCAAAAGATAACCCAAGAAGAACTGTTAACATTGATCCTTTATATCTACTGTACCCTACACGAATTGCAAACTAGTATCCCTGAAGCATACGCACTATTTAGTCTAATCATGGTACAATATCTGCCCTCAGTGTTGGGGGGTGGTACTCACTTAACGCATGCCAATTGTATTTTTCTATCAAAATTATTTCCTATTGCCTTGGAATGATCTACGTAGTAGCTAGGGATATTTTTCTTTAATTTGGTTGATGTAGGAATGCATTGTAAAAGAATCAAACAAAACACATTCATTTGCCCTGTGACACAGGATTCTCATGTTTTCCAGGAAACCATTTTATTCAAAGCAAGTATGTGTACACTTCAGTTTGTACAATAGAAAAAAGCTTAATGTTACAGAGGTTTTGGTTAACCTAGCCAGAGTATTAGTTATTAATGTTGAACTAGTTTTCCAGCATTTATAATTCTGCCTCACATTTCTCTTCCTGAATTTATAACATAACTTTTCCAAATATAAATAATGAGATTCAGATAGTGCAAGTGCTGAATAGCATATAATTTCCAGCAAACTGTATCTATACCTTCTGAATGCAAGTACATTCAGGCAATTATAACCTATTTATAAACTAAAAAAAAACCAAACCACAATAAGGAAAATAAAACACCAAAGCTATCATAGTACTAGTGAGTTAGATTATCATAGTATAATTTGTAATTTAAAAATGCCATTTTTATAGCTGGCATAGACAATATAGAAAGATGAGAAACACACGTAATCACTACCACTGGGGTAGGTCAGTTTTGCTGCTTGTGGTTTGGGGTTTTTTTTCCAGTAACAAGGAACTTTGATATTCACCCCTAGAACGCGCACTGGTCCTCTGTTACCCTGCAAAACAACAATTCTGGCCTTTGTGCTGATTCTCTTGCCCTCTGAGGGACTGATCCTAAGAGGCTATTAAGGGACTGAGATAGCAGGCTGTCCCCTCAACTTATCTCAAGCTTGTAGAAACAGTTTTGCAAATGTGGTTTTTGAAGAAAGCCAAGATATAAGAGGATGTTTGCAAGGAAGGTTTGTTTAGTGTGTGCAGAAGCCACACTCCATAGAAGTTTTAAAAAGAAGTGCCCAGGCTCTCCTTCAAAACAGCTGGGAAGAATTTGTTGGTGTAAGTTCACAACATTGTTCACTTAAGCATTTTGAGCAAAGGTGTTAATGCCATGAAACACAGGGCATGATGAAACATAGCAAAGGGAGGAGTCAAGCAAAAGCAAATTTCAGAAGAAAACCTTTGAGTCAGTAAGAGGATTTACTAATGATCATGTACTACCTACAAAGTAAGACCACAAAATTCCAGCTAACAACATAAATAAGGTAAAAGAAACTGAAATGTCCTCACCGAGGAGAAGAGAAAAATGAAACTAGTGAGAAAATGTCAGCACAGCTCCATGAAGGATTCTTCTGAGATTAGGTTAATACAGAGTCTACACTTCTAAATTTCAGGAGGAAAGAAAACAAAATTGCAGTACAGTAGCCAAAGGGTAAGAGCAAAGACTTAGAAGTATTTTTTAATAAAGTAGACATAAAACATAATAAAAAGAAAACAGAATCTTACAATTCTGTATTTCTGGAAGAAATTTTGTTATGCAATCATCCAAATCATTTGCTCAAAACTAAAGCCAGACTGATAGGATTATATAAAGAAAAGGTCATCATACTGTAATTTGCAAGTTACACTCACATTCTGCAAGGGCCATATTTTGTTATTCTATTCTGAACAGCAGCTGATGTGACATAGGATCCTATTGATTTTAATGGATTAATATGTGGCATAAAGCTGTTTAAAGGCATGCAGTATACAAGCCTAAAGCATCATTCTTTAAAATTTTGATGGTTGCGTCCTTCCTAGGAATGGAAGAGTTGAGCCAAGATTTCATGGAGCACCTCTAAAATCAGTAGAGAATGCACAAGCTAATGGAAGAGCAGCAACAGCAGTGCAAATCACATTTCTGTCCTACAGATCTTGTAATTTTCATGGAATAGAAAAGGTTCCAGCAAAGAATTTAAATAATCTCAAAATCTTTGAGTCCAAAAGAAAAGATTCTGACTATGAAATATGAACAAAGCTGCTTCTCAAAGGTGTTTCTGATAATCTAGGCATCTGCTTACCTCTAGCCAGACTAGTTGCTACAGAAATATTTTTAAAGATACTAATTACAGAATAAATCCAGAGCCCCCTTTGCCTGAAGACAACCAAAAAGAAGGCCTAAAATCCTGTGTTTTGCACCTAAACTTAATATACTATATTTGTCCAGTGGTTTTTTTTATGTGTGAGTGAATCATACCAATGAAATAGAAACTGTTCTCCTTAAGTAAACTGCATTTTTTTTAATTTAAACAAATGCATACATCAACGATATTGTACTCTCTCTAGTAGTTCCTGTCAAACTATAATGCCTAAACAAGACACATGGGCCAAAGTCAAGCCTTCCTCGTAGAGATAACTTCATTCTTCTACAGAGTCAGAATCCAGGTATAAAAACTCAAAAGGTGCTATTATTGGGAAAATTCATTAGTCTACTTAGAAGTCTTTTTACCACTGATCTCGGAGAAAAAACAGCAGTAGGGATTATGGGTACATCCTGTTAGCGCTTCAGCTCAGACATGGATTTTTGTGGGTTTTTTTAAGCAAGTCCTGCAGCTGTCCCCACTTGCTGAGTCACGGTTTGCATCACATTTTTCAGAGTATACAATATGGACTTCTTTCCAATTAAGTTAAATGGCAAGTATGCTCCAGGAATGCTCCTGCTGCACTCTATTCACTAGTGGATGTCCAGTCCATCGTCTCAGGCAAGACCAAGTCCAAAAGAAGTCCCTGAAATGTACTGTAGGAACAACAAATTATTAGCACTAGGTGTTTAAGACTACTGATCAGTTTCTATGGTGCTAGCGCTGTTTTCTAACTTATATGTAGCCATATGAGTCCTGTGCTTGACCCCAGACCACCTCTTCAGAGCTTGCACCACAAAAATAACACGAGAACAGATTCTCTTTATATTTCAAAAGAGAGTTTGAGTAAGGTGGTTCTCAGTCCACTGCTGTTCATTTTTCAGGATGATTATCGGCCTATGCAGCATACACAGTAAACACAGAGTATTACATATCGAGCTAGGATTTCTACAATATATAGGTGAAATAAAATCAATTGAAAATTATTCACTATCACAGAAGAAGCTACACTTCATACATATCGATGTAGAAATATTTCAGGATTTTAAGGATTATTTCCAATCATTGCATTTGTAAAGTGTTTTGTAATAAGATATTTTTGCTGATATACCTTTTTTCAGATATATTTACAGGTACGGAATTGACCTAATGCAACAATAAAACCTATAATCTAAACCCAAAAATACTTACAGGGTGGCATACTTCATTTTTTTTTTTTTTGATATACAACTATCATTTCAGTTACTTAATCAGGAGTATGAAAATAATCCTTACTAAAAGGCAGTACACACCTCCAAAAACACCGTACACATCTCAATGACTGTACAAGCCTGGACTTCAACCACAGTCATCCTACTAGTTTGTACATGCAAATCATGTACAGCCCCGTGACTTTCCTGTCTCTTCTTCCTGTTCATAGACTCAGACAGCTGAATCGACGTCCAGATGAATCTTCTCCTTATAGAAACAGTAAGATCATAAGGGCTCTTTAGGATGGTTGCTATTTCCAGACATACTATGACACAGCCTTCCATGAGTCAGCAGTTGCTTCTCCTGATACATAGCCTCACATGTTTTTTTCCCATAATATAAATCGTGTTTAAAACATAGTTTAAGTTCAAATTTGAAGAACACCAAGCTTTTGTAGCAGAATAGGGAAAACCAGATTAGTACTATTGCTTACTAAGTAAACAACTAAAACAAAATCACCACATGATATAATGCAAATATTTACAAACGTTGTATTCCATATCAGCAAGCCTTTACTATAGCCCTCACTGGTAATACCTTTCACGGTATTCCACTACTATTAGTGTAATTACATTAATGACAGCAATAGTATTTTTAATAGTACCAATATTTAACTCATGATAGCTGCAAAGCCAAAAGAACCAAAGAACAGCAGAAGACTAGAAAAATACCTATTTACCTATCTCTCAGAAGACTATTTTCCAACACTAAGAGGGGTGGATACACAACTTTCTATGTGTGCTCTTCATGTTTTCCTTCAAAAAAACCAGTTGCACATACAATAGGCATATTACTAAATATCTTTTTAATAAACAATCACTACAGACTGACTAACAGAAATGTTATCGGTAAACATCAAACCTGGACACAACAGCATCTAAAACACAGACTTTCACAGTTTGAAAGGAAGGAAATTTTTAGCTGTACGAATGCGGCTCTAGTAGAGCATCTCTGGCACTTCCAACAGAGAAAATAGTGACAGCAGATTATAGACTGAGACCTTATTTAGTCTACTGTTTGGTTTCACACCTTCAAAAGGAAGTAAATTTACTATGATCTGAGTTAGCTCTGAGTGTAGTAAGAAAATGTTGTTAATGCTTCTATCAGGAAGATTTCTTCATTTTCCACTCTAAGGGTGTGATTCCCTTGTTTCATGGCCTATATATCACAAACGTGACAGATGGCACTAACTGGCCTTGCATACTAAAGAGGAAGAGCTGTGAAAAAGTGCTGTTGCGAAATACACCAAACATACCTTATGCTCCTTATTTCCTAAAAAACATCTTCTGGAATTTGTTCCAAACAGCAGAAAAATACAAAAATCCAGCTCTTATAATACAAGTTTGATAAACATACATCTATTTCTGCTGACATTGGAATCTTGTGAAAATCAGGGATTAAGCAGGCAACTCTAGTTATACCCAGTACTTCGTAGATATAGTGTTCATTGCAGTTTATTAAGTTACTAGAAGAATGACTGAATACCACACGACTCAAGCAGATGACTCAGTTTCAGTGAAGCCTACAGACCTGTTAAACTGACAAATGGTCAATACAAACCATTCACCGCTTACAATTACAATATCATAAAGGCAGTTTTCACGTTCCTTTAGATAACTATGTTTATGTTCTTAGGATTCCCTTGAACCACAATGAACTAACATAACTACCCTGAAGGAAGTCACACCCCAAAAAACAGTTTATGACTTCTGTACATTAAATCCTCACACAGGCATTTCTTCACTGGGTGCGGGTCGGGTAGCAGCTACCACTAGAGAAGTAGGAATGGTGATAGTGAAGAAGTTTGAGACTAGAGGGAATGAAGTTTCACTAAAGTGATTTAGAAAGCAATATAATTAGCAGTTAGTCCAAAGGAAAAGGTCACTCACTGATAATTCTGAATGTTTTTATAGCCTTCCAATTTATTAAAGGTTCATGGATTTAGAAATGACTGTGTAAAAGGGAATATTCTACCTCATTCAGCTTAGTGATTTTTGAAGATATGCATTCTCCATGATGAATATCAGTCTGTACAGTACACGTTCTCATGCATCTGAACATATTTCAAGAGTTTAGAGTATCTGTTCTACCTGTACAGCCCTGAAGAAATTCAAGTCAGGTTGTAATCCAGTACTTTAAGCAAAATCCTTTTTTTTTAAAAAAAAAAGAATTATTCTCTTTTAGCACCCTATTAAAGGCCAAATTTGGGTTGGCTTTTTCCCCCCCTCTCTAAACCAGCAAGCAAAAGAACACTTTTTCCTGTAAACCTTTGTTATTAAAGCACTCCACTCAGCATCTCTACTCTACTCAGCATCTCTCCAGGATTTCTTCAATACTTCAGAATTATGGCCTATTACAAATAAACTTGGAAAGAAAATCATAAATTTGAGAAAACTGCCTGACATTTAAGGAATTTTAAAACTAGTTGTAAAACTTGCTTTTCATTTCTTAAATAATATTTACTAGAATTAGAATTTCTGAAGCAGATGTGAACTGTAGCTGGTGTATATTATTTGAACTCAGATAAGAGACGAAGGAGCTGGAATCAGGGACCACGTCCATCTCTGCAGGGCCAGCATTCAGACCTCCTCTTCTGCCCCATTAGCTTCTGCTCTTGACTGAACCTCCATGGACAGAGTCCTCCAAGGAGACATCAAAGCCTGTTGCAGGTTCTTAATTAACTCATCTCTCCCCAAGCATCAGGGCACAAGGTGAGACAAGAGCTTTCCATGGGGCAGCCAAGGCCCATCCAGTACCCCGGGGAAGAGCACCCCATCCAGGGAGAAGCCAGAGCAGCCTCAGCCCCAAGGCTGGGTGAGTCCATGATGAGGGGTTGAGTGTCCCAAGCTGAGCTGAAAAGGAGTCCTGGGCCAGGGGCAGGTTGAGGGGAAGCCCCAGAGAGGTCAGGCAGGGGCAAATGGAGCTGTGATGCCCTCAGGGACATTTCTGAATGGCTTTGTTGGATTTAGTTACTTTGCCTTTTATTTCAGGCACTTAAAGAGTGTTTCAGATCTTGTTTATACCCTCATTATTCCCTGCTTTCTCTACAAGGGTCTGCTGCAGATTTTAAAATGCAGTGGGCAGCTCTATTGACAAAGATAAAAGATACAGAGTGGCTTGCAAGTTTTGTTTGAATTCAGAACACACAGAGTTGTGGGCACAGTTAAAAAAAGCCCCTAACTCTTACTACTTGCATAAGTAGCTGTCAAACAGGGATTGATTTTTATGCTGAGTGACATTTGAAATCCACTATGCTAATAACAACATAGACAGAAACCATAATTGTGATTGAATAGAACTTAACACACTTCACCCCTCTGCAGCATCTGCCTAGCACACTTATCACAGAGGAACAGACTTCAGGTCAGCCCAAGATGTTTCACAGAGCCAGAAGCTTTAAGAGCCAGAATGTCTTAAAACCCTTTAACCCTTTTTTTTAATTTTCCATTTCAATATGTATAGTTTTAACAATGTAGACACTGTACTGTTTATTTCTACTTATGTATTTTTTTCTTTCTGCTTTTTGGTTTTTCAAAGCTGTATAACTACCATAGGGCTTTTGTATCACCAACTGTTAATCAATAATTGTGAAAAAGTATCAAGCACTGCTTCTTCCTACAAATGTTTAAAAGCAGTGTAATATCTATTTAAGCAGGTAAAAAATTGACATGTAAATTTCTTCGAGAATTGCACAGTTATCCAATTACAAACAATGGCTTATCTGCTTTTAGTCAAAATATTTTGTTCTTATCCCTTTGAAACATAAAAGACATATTTCACAACTGAATAAACTGAAATTTCAGTTACAGTGGGGGTGCCAAGGAAAGAATTGGGCTTCGTACGTCTTTAATTAAACAAAACAAACAAATAAATCAAAAAGCTAAGCCAAACAATTAAATGTTATGAAAAAAAGGATTACTTTTAAAGTTTCATAATTTCCAAGGAAATTATATATATTGGAACTATAGCTCCTGACTGAATTTTCAATTCAATATTTGACAGAGAGAAGCTGGAAAACTTGCTATGAAGAGTAAGCATCGATTTGTGGCTGTTCTGCACTAATGGCTTCCTAGGGACTAATAAAATAAGTTAGAGCCTAATAAAATGACTGATCTTTCATTGAGGATAACACTGAACCTTAACCGCCAAGTCAAGCCAGACCCATTATTCTAAATGACATGCCAAAAAAAGCAGAGCAGAAGTCACATACTTCTCATCAACCCAATATATTATTATAAAAGAACATTTACATTCCTTGGTACTAAGCAGAAAACTGGATCTGGCATAGCACTGACATAATTATTTGGTACATTCTCCCTTCTCACTGCTAATTCCACAGACTATACTACTGATTTTCACAGAGAAGCTTTGGAAAGGATATAGATAGTATAGCACTACTCAAGTTAAGAGATTTAAGATTCTGTTTCTAGCTGTCCTGAAAAACAGTGGTACCAACTCATATCAAATAGGTATCTTGCCCATCTTCCTGTCTCAAACAACAAATATGAAAAGTAAGAATAGATAAATTGATATGATAAACCCCAATGCTCTTCCAGCCTCTGGGAATTCCTGAGCTGGATACGTCTGTACGCTGTTAGAAACCATCAATGGATTTATTTTCCAAGATTATCCAGTCTTCCCTTGATCCCATGTAAGATTTTAGCATCCACAATCCGCAATAAGCTTCACAGATCTGCTATATAATAACTGAACAAGCACCACTTTGTGTTTTTTCTGAACCTAGTGCCTAATAGTTTTCTCCAGTACATCGAACTTCTTGTACTGGAAGAGAAAGACATCTGTCCTTACATGCCTTATTCATAACATTTTTATGGACTTCTAGCCCAACAGATCTTAATCACCCTTTGTCTAGACTGAAGAGCCCTACTATACTCAGAGCAGAGTATATAGTCTCTGTTCTATAAATTTAAGGATCCTTGTTTTTTACTTTCTCGGGGCACCAAAGTTGAGGGAACCAGAACTGTACATAGTAGTCATTATATGGACAAAAGATGGATTTATACAATGGCATAACCACATTCTCTCTTTCTATATGACTTTCTCAATAATTCCTGATATTTGATTTGCTTTTTGACTACTGCTAAGTATTGGGCTGACATTATTATGCAAGTATCCATCATATGATGTTGATGTTTTGATGGATGATCAAATCACTTCACTTCTCAAAAAAAAAAAAAAAAAAAAGATAAGGAAAAGGCTTTCTGATTTGAGGCCAAGATTCTTCAGCTTTACCTAGAAGCACAAGTAGCCAGATAAGAATTTGTATTTCAAATATCTGAGAAAATAATGTTTTAAAGAGATGATAAAATTAGAAATTATGTCATTTAATTTCAAGTTACAGTAAACAATTCTATTAAATGTAATTAATATACCAAAGTGAAGGAGAAGCTCAATAAAACAAAGGCCTTCCAGAAATAGTTTTTCACGAGTAGCAAAGCATGAAACCTTCAAAACAGATCAATTCTAGGAAAACCAGAGGCAATAATGTTTTGACATTTCAAGCCTAAGGGATCTACACCTTACTTCTTTATTGTCTTTACTCACAGAACTCATCTGTTATTTGTTACATGCTCCTGTTTTATCTATTTAGAACACAAAGAATTTTTTTACACATTTCAGCAAAGAAATTATCACAGTATAAAAGTAAGTGTATTGTGTGGAACAGATTCATCAATATATTAAATAATTTTTAGTATTAAATCATAACTATGGTATACTATACAAGTAGTATAAATTGCTTGCAAATAGTAAAAATATAATCTCTTTCAAAACTTCATCTGTTGAGCTTATCCAAATCATTATTTCTATGGTTTTTATTACCATACGTTTACTTGTATCAAATTTATATCCCCTGTGGATTTTTTCAGCAGTTTTAAAAGGAGACAATTAAAAGAAACTGGTAACTTACATGGTAAAGACATCAATAACATCTCCTGCAGCTCTTGTCACGTCAAAGTAGGTCTGCAGAATGTTGACAGTTCCTGAAAGTGCTTCATGTCCACAACCACAGAACAGCGCGACCCCAGCATATAGCAGGATGGTAGCAATCAAAGATGCATAGGGAATACCTCCCAGGCATTTGATGCAACACTCAAAGCACCCTACAAGGAAAGGAAGTTGTTTGTAATATATTTTATCAAGGAAAAAAAAAAAATCTTTTACTCTTGAGAAATTATTCTGAAAATTCTTGAAGACTGCAGGTCAAGAGATTAGGTCAGGTAATCTCAGAAAAGCTTTGAAAGAACACAGGTTAATTCAGCTTCTGAGTTTTCTCAGTTACTACTTGACCTGTTAAACGGAGACGTGCCAGTTCACTAACATGTTATGATGAACAGTGAATTCCTTGTACAGTTTCACGTTTTTACCCAGATCAGGTTACAATGTCAACCCTAGGTTATACCTGTGGTCTCGATTTCTGTTGCTCAGCTATCAGGTTACTGAAGAGGACCTTCTATAACAGGAAAATCACAGAGAAAAAATATCCAGGTCACTTCCTTCCATCACTATAGGTTTACTCCATTTTTCCATCTGTGCAATGCTGACCACATAACTGTTCCACCCCTCAGAACAGAGTCTTTGTGCATCACTTAAAGACACCTCACAAGAATAAATAAAGATATCCACTAAGAAGGCACAGAATTAGAAACAATTGTAGAAACTAATTTTTTTCCTCAATATATTTTACCTTGTGCAAAGCTTCTTAAGTGAATCTTTATCTATACAAGGTCAACCTTTTGTCCAGTCAGAGACTAAACCAACACCCAGTTCCACATCAAATCCTTCGTCAGCAAGCGTGCTCAAGTTGGTGGCTCTCCCTCACCTAGTTTGTCAAGTAGTTTTACGAATGCAGCAATCTCTGACTTTCCAAATTCTTACCACTCCTATAGTGACTTTTACACTCTCTTTTAACTTCTGGAAGGACAGAGGAGGCAGGAACCAGTAGCTGAGGGAAGGCAAACATGCATTGACACAGTAGCTAGAAGATTTATTTTCTCCTAAGCATTACCAGTTTATGCCACGAAGGATTTGGTTAGAAAAGATGAGGACTATAAATTTTAAATGTTTATATCAACAATAGACAATTAAAAATGAATTATGAGATATTCAGCAGTTGCGGCTCAAAACATTTTAATGTGCTCCAAAAGTTTCAGGCTATGCTAAATCATAGAAACCCAGAAACATATTAAAAAAATAAGAAGCATAAAAGCCATTTTATAAATAAAGTATGTCTCGAAGTACACGTAATCTATATATATATTTTTGTATTTTATCCTGTAAATTAATAAGTTCTCATTTCCTTTAGCCTGGATAAGCAAAGTAATAACTTCCCCTGTGCATTCATTTGCAGCTTTTAGTGAATGATATGAATCTGACAGACCATTAGTCTGACAGACATTAGATAGACACACAGATAGACAGATAGATAGACAGATAGATACGTTTAGCTGCTATTTATGCATAAGATTTTCTGAAAAGAACTGTTTCAGCCATTTTCAAAGATACACATTTTAGTTAATCAGAAATTTCTATCAATATTTTGTAAATGCAGATACTATGAAAGGCAGTATTTAAATTGCTGGAAAATTCCTGTAAGAAAACTACAAAAAATATACTAAACATGTACAAGACAAACAGACTTAAGAGGTAATTCCCAACTATATATGCTGATTGTATAAAAATAGAATTAAGAATATTGCTTGAGACTACTTTGTTTAAGGACCTATTACTGTATCACTGACAGCTGTAAAACACCAAACATAAAATGTACACATTCATACTTAAACTGCTGCCGAAGTCTTACTGTGTATGTATGTAACCTGTTGTGCAAGTGACCCACCTCTAGCAACCATCACCTACCTGCACATGCATAACACCCTCCACCCTTCCAAAACTTCGGTAACAGCATTCTGGGTTTGTTGGGTTCTTTTTCATGCCTCTCTAAGCCTTTGGTTAAAGGATATATCCTTCTTGCAGTCAACGACATCCTCCTGTGCTGACAGCAGGTGTATTTCTTATGCAGCAGCACAGGACTTCGAATGTCTGGTGATCAGTTTATGTCTGTTTTCAGTGATTATTCCACTGCAGAAGTTTATATCCAGAAGTCTGCGGGATTTTCATCAGTCTGAGGTCTTAGGAACAGACTAGGGAAACATACAAATGCTTTTGGAGTAACCAATTCTGCATGTAGATTTCTTAAAATTTCCTTCAGTCCTGTTTTCTAAGATTATGCTTAACAATAAACATAGTTAATTCCGCATTCCTACAAAATAGTAGAAAAATTTACTTCACTGGATATCCTACTGTCTAAAAGGCACAAACATTTCAAATAGGTATTCAAAACCTAAACATCGAACAAGAAATGCAAAGAAATAGATAGCTTTATGATTTCAGACGTTACCACAAAATGCCTGTTGTCATTTCTTCACAAAATAACAACACAAAAAGCCTCAGGAAAGTGGTTGCTTTGTACACTGATCAGCATTATATGAAAAAGTAAAAACGGAGGGAAAGATGACGGTGATAAGCAAGTGGTGTCAAAAATGAAAAAATAAGGTACACCTAAATATTTACAGAGACACACAGACTGTATGGAGACTGTTGCTTAATATTGCAATGGCTTGTGGCAGGCAAGTAAAAGAGAAATTTTGTGGTCTTCTTTTTCAACTTTGAAGACTTCAAAGTGACAGAGAGGAAGTTAAAGAAATTACAACATAAGAATAAAAATCACTTACAACTTTTGTATTTAATGGTTGAGCATTGTTCACCAGAAACAACTGGCTGTGCTGAAGCTGCTGCACTTCACCCACTAAATCCAGTGAGATCAGAGCACACACTTAGATCTCACGAATAACATCAAAATCCAGGGTCAGAAATACTACCTTAGCTTTGTTACAGTGAAACAGTGTAATGCAGTAAAATAGTATAACAGAGTAAAACCAGTATCACACAATAATATGATGACAGATAAAATAAGGTGCAATTCAATGAAAAAATTTCATCAGAAAAAAATCCCTTCTTCTCCAATTGTTTCAAAATATGAAAAATAACTGAAATACAGACTTATAGTTTGTGAAGAAAAAGTACTTCTGCTCCTCTCTCACATTAAAACTATTCACACTTACAAGCCTTTAGGGGAAGCTTTTAACAGTAGCATAATTTACAAATTCAATACTCTGTCACTTATAGAAAAAATATTGGAAAAAAATCCTCCAATCACAGAAAATTTTCAAATAATCATGTATTCTCAAGGCTTGCTCATTTATTCAGCTCTTCCATAGGCCTACTACCTTCTTCGCTACTTACTTTATGAGTAACTCTATAGTTTACAGAGTTGTCAAACCAACTCTAAACTGAAGAAAACCAGTGAGTCAGGACTAAGATTGTAAAATAGGTACCAGGGATCATTCATACACCACAGTAGGCAGTGCTGCAGTTAACGTTTCTCCAAATCTTTTCTTTTAGCTGTTCAGAATGTGAAAACAGTTGTTTAATAACAGTAGAAATTCTATTTTAACTTGCGCAATGATATTGAATCACCAGTACAGAATGTGACTCAGCTGTGCAATGTGTGTATACGTCTATGTGAGACAAGCAGTCATTCATGACTCTGAACACCATCTTCACAAGGTAGCGAAAAAACAGTGTCACAGAAACGAGTACTAGAAAAGACAAAAAAGATTTTATGCTCCTTTGACATTTGTTTTGTATTACAAATACAGACTTCGGTACTTTCAAAGAGTTTACTTTGCACAATAAGCCTGCACGATAACCTGGCGCAATGTATTTAAGCATCTGCTGTGCCATTTTGGTTATGTTTACCAATATTTTCGGTCAGGTAAAAGTCTAGATCTGCTAGAACCCTGTATTTTTACATGAACCATAGGAAGTAATCCAAAACACTATTCTTTGGAACATTCAACATGAAGAATTGTACCATTTTGGAGGGTTTTTTTTAAATTACATATTATTCCACAGAAAAAAATACATATAATAAATATGTAGAAGACAACATACAAAGAATTTTATTTTACATGGATAGAATAGAACTCCAAATACTGGCTATACACAGCTGTTCAAAATAGTGCAAATTAATGTTGCGTTGCATACATTCACTTATATGAAGTATCAACATCTCAGCAACCTGCAACTAGAAGGTGCTCTGCAAGGTCTCAGACTCAGCTCCAGTCCATCCAGCATTATTTTCTTAGTAGGCTCACAGAAATATAGTTGAACTAATCAACTGCTTGTTTACACTATCCTATATCAATATAACAATGTTCTGCACTTGTAGTACGTAAGTACAGATTTACAAACATAGTGTTGCAAATAGGCCTTTTCTGAATTAAATTAAGTCAATTCTTTGAGAAGTTTTAGTTAGAAAATTTAAAATTAGAAGACTAAATGGGGTGAATAGTCCAATGTGAATTCAAATGTCTCATGGAACTGAAGGTGTTTGCAAAATCTCTTGGTAGCAGCACTAATATTTATTATAATATAAAATTGCACAGTAAAGCATTTTCTTGATGGGAAAACTACTGTAATTTTCAAAGACCTGCTATTTAAGAATACCTTTTTTATTCTTATTGCATACACAAATTATAAAGGTCCTTGCATTCATGATTATTTTCATTTGAAGTGTGGTGATCTGTAGATTATATGGCATCGTAATACAATATAGTTTATGACATGAAATCCCTTTTCCCCTTACTCATATTGATACTCTCTTGTTCTGAGTAACAGATAATAACAATTAAACCTGAACGAGGGCAACAAAATTTGTAATTTTTGTACACTGGTTAAAATCAGCTATGATTTCATCAGGAACAGCCTCTTGTTTTAATAAAGCACTCAAAATTCCTGTTCAAATTATAATTCTTAAAAAACTGTGTTCACTGGAGAAAATACTTAATTGAGCAAGATCACTAATAATTGATCATGGCACTTTCTATATCAGAAATATAATTTAGCTTTACATTTTCATCATATGCCTTGAACACATTTGTTCAGTTATAATCAAGCTAATGAAATCTCAAATGAATTGTTTAAATGTCTTCCAAATAATTCACAGTTTTAATGCACATGTGGTTGTAAAATGAAATATGCTACTTAGTTAGAGAGAAGAACTATTATTTCAACAAGCCTTCAATAGCATAGCACTAAGCTATTCAACCAGCTATATTTAGCAAATCCATCTGGCAGAGAGATCTATAATTTCTGCTTTACCATCACCTGGTATAATAAATTTTCAAAGCCAAATTAAACATGTATTTTATATCCGAGTTAAATTATATTAAAAATCAGTTTTGAACTAGTTTTAAAGACACATATAACATAAATAAACAGTTTTAATTCACATCAAACCACATAGCACAGCAACTTAAACAGCAAGCAACAGAAGATCCTCTCTTTCTCCTAGATTAGGAGTCACATATATGTACTCGATTCTGCCATAGATAACAAACACACTACTGTTTTGTTCCATCCGTTTAAATTGCACTGAAATATGGAGCGTGGGGAGTGAGGGGGAAGGCGACCTACAACCTTTTTTCCTGGGTAACTTAATATAAATAAAAATACATACACACACACAATTCTGTTATAATGTCCAGCATGGAACAGAATGAAATGAAAAATTAATCTGCTGAATATATCTACAAAATCAAATCTGAATTAAACAGCACATATAATAATTGCATCCTGTCTTTCCTTGGTCATACTTCAACAATCAGTGGTGGGATTACAAACATTTATATCCTGTCATACTGGAACATTCTGCTTTACCAATGATTGAATAGCTTTTTTACTTCCTCTGCTACACAAAAGTATTCCTTGAACCTGGATAATTTTCTAATGAATGATAAAAATCGCTAGATATAATGCATTCACAAAAGAGTACTGTGAGGCAATCCACCTAATTAGTACTTTTCAGCAGAATGCAGATGTAAGTAATTACAACAGCAGAAAATTAGTGGCTTGGCAGGAAAGTCTCATCATGAGTCACGAACAAAGGTCTAGACTCCACCTAGTGAAGGTACATTCCAAGCTTTGACAGAGGCTGCACAACAACCGGAAGATCTACTCCACATTTCTTTTCTACTTCATAACTCTTGACAGAACAGGGAAGCTATCTTGGATTGGAACTACTTTTTTTTTTTACAATTAAACGTCTCATTTTTGAGGCAATCAGACAGGAATCCAGCCTTTCTTTTCCTCACTTTATTTTTTTTTACTTTGATGGACAGATAAATGATCATCCTATGTGCTGTATGCTCTATTTAAGGTATCGGCGTCACCTTTCCCTGCCCTGCCAATTGTAATTCTAAAAAAGAACTAATTTAAGAAAAAGCTTCTGGCTGCATATCTCATCTTGTCAAAGAAATTGGCTCAGTTAGTTACCATTGAGGTGGCTATACAAGGCTCCATTTAGCAAGGTATTGAGTATGTGTTTGACTGCAAACGTGTGGCTTGTCTCATCAACTTAAAATGAAATTAACACTGCAACTTCAGTAAAATATTCAGAATATGAGGCAAGTAGCCAGAACGTAGTGACATCCCATCGCAATTATTTGCAAATAGTACAGCCTCGCCCTGTACTTGAATTCATTGTTTTCTTGGGTAAATATTTATGAAAAGAGGTAACTTTCACTAATACAACTGAGAGGAAACAGTAGAAAGATGGCTTTTTAACTACCTCATGTGTCCAGTCCCTTATGAAACCCTTCCCATTTCCTTGCCCTTTTGCCCTTGACAGCCACATAGCCACCAACATTTGGTATTATTCCTTAAGCCAACATCTATTGTTTGTCAGTTGCACTGTAGAAATACCTGCAAAAAACTATTAAGAATCAGATCCTAGGTGGTTGTACTACATAAGGAACAATTATACAAGTCGACACAACCTAGCTTGGACTTAGCTCACCAAATTTTAGACACCAGTACACATTACACTTTCATTATTTCACATTTATTTAAAATCTTTAAATATATGAGATATTTATAAATGCCTATGTTGGGGGTTTTTATCCATGTTCAAGTGCATAATGCTTCTGGTTGGAGAGGAACTGATTGTTAAGTGAAAACACTAGAAGGGGAATTTGTACATGCTTGAGAAGATTCTCACCTTTTTACAGGTGCTGTTATAGTTTGCAATATAAAATAATGCAACTTTTCTAGACAAATATACATGCAAAATCTTACACATTCACACCTTTGAAAGAAACTACAAACAAATGAATACTCATATTTGTGGCACATTGATGGTTATGACAATGTACAAAAAACTGTTGTGATTTGCTGCTACATACTCTTCACTCTATTAGGTTTATTGCTGTTTAATGAGATAAATCTTAATCTAGTAGTTAATAATTATTAAAGTTACTTATACAGAGAAGTCACTGCCTGAAATACAAATCAGTCAGGCATAACACAGTCAATCTTTGTAATCTTAAAGGAAATTGCTGGATGATTTAACACAGACAACATCTATCATCTTCAAAATCACTCTAAAGCTAAAGGGACAGGAATGAAACAAACTAGCTTCACAAATGTGATAAAAATAAAGAAGAATTTGGTCAATTAATTCAAACACTTTGCCCATTACATAGTCTTTATAAATCATGTATCTAAGATTATTCATTAAATAAATTAATAATTCATTATTGTTAATAAATAGGTTATAAATATATTATACGTATCAATAACGACTAGGTGATGATTGAAGCTCTCATTGATGTTTATAATTATGCTTTTGATCTGCTAGACACAATAACAGTTTGTAAGAACACTAATTCTATGCAACATTTGGTGTTCTCATTATAAAGCAAATGACAGTGCCCTGGATCCTAAAACTAGAAAATAAGTTGCCTTTTCATTCCTCTCACCTAGAGTTCACAGAATTGATCCCTCAATCCTAACCCTCTGTCTTAAACAGAGCTATTTCTCCCAAATGGAAAACGACTATGAAGTATGTCTTGAAATGTAATTCTGCAGTATTTTTTTCTCATTCACAAATAGGCTGTTACACTGGGCTTTAAGCCACATTCTATTTTATTTTTTTTTAGTGCATTATCTAAATCTTGCAAATCCAGAGAACATTCCTACACAAATTTTCTGTGCACTTATCCATTTAATTCAAATGTTCTACAAACCGTACTACATATTTAAAAGGTATTTACAGTTTTAAACATTCTCATTTTAGTGAAGGTAGCTTCCCTCTTTTCTCAGGTGGTGAAACAGAAGAACAAACAAGTTATTTGGCAAGTGATTGTTCAGTTTGGTATTTAAAATAACATTAAGATGATTTCTCAGAATCCTTGGATTTAAATAGCTCTTTATATAATCAAAACACCCTTTACTGTTGTCAGTTACAGTTGTGTGTACTTAACACTCAGAAACAACAAAAAATTATTAGCATCTAAATTGTGAATACTTTGATCTCAGAAATTTTTCCAGCAGCTGTGCAGGACATAGGGGCAAGAAGTATATGAATAAAATACAAAATATTCAGCTGCCTTAAACGACCTCTTTTGCTTTAGAAATCTTTCCACTGCTGAAGCAGGGATGGTGTGTAGGTTGTACAGCTGGTTGCTGATAGCAGTGGAATTCTAGAACTGAAAAATCGTGGGCTCTTGGGCATGTTAGTAATTAAAACTTTCTTTCACCTGTCATTCCACGGCCCTTGCACTTTATTCTAACATCACATGCTGCTTCTGATCCTATGTCCTCCTGTTATACATCACTTTTATCTCAAAAGCCTCTTTCTGACTTCATCTGCTCCCTTTGCCCTCAGGCTGTCTTCATCCTGGCTACTCTTATTCCCCTGAACACCTATTTGCCTGAGAAACAACCAAAGCAAGTCATCTTGCTTGTTCTCTTCAAAGCTGAGAGAGAGCAAGCTCATCTGCTCTGGGGGATAAACTGTGGGAACACAACACTGTCTCCCTACGCACTCCCCATCCTTGTTCTAGCTGCATGTTTCCATCACCCCTCTTTCAAGGCACTGAGGTACTCCTCAATTAAACAGACATGTAGAGCTTGTTGTGTATATTTATTACTCCAAAAAGGTAGAATAATTTCAACTAAAGTAGCGAATGGAAAGGTTCAGTCTGAAATTTTGAATTTTAAATATACCTATAATCTTTTAATGTAAGCATTAGATAACGTTGCATATGACTGTCACTTCAAAACCTCTGAAAGAAAAATAGATGAAGAAATAGATAATGATAGGGCAGATAGACATCATCCTTCAGGATGATCTGAATAATCCAATCATGACTTGACTAGCTATAAGGAAGCTTGTTCGATGAAAATAAGGAATGCCACAAATGTATATGTGAATATACAGAACACTTCAAAATTTACTATTTAGGCTTCTCTATAGAGTAACTAACACCTTAACTCCATTTAAAAACACAAACCTGTGAATCCATCAATAAACAGTTTTGCAGACATAAATGAAAGTTAATAAACTCAGAATAAACAATTTACCAGAATCACTTACTCCATCAGTGCATATTTACATTTTCACTTATTTCATTGATAACAACTTTAAAGTTACAGGTCATAAGCAAAGTTTCTGTGAACTGGCATGTTACACACTTTCCCAAGCCTACAACTAACAATCTTAATTATTCTAGTTCACAAAGGTTCACATGTAAAATAGATACAATTACTTTCATTAAAGATTTTAGCTTAGTCAAAACTCAATCTAGACAGGAGGCTGAAAGTCAGAAATAAAACTGAATACCTTTTCTATTTAGATATCCTGCCCTCTTCCCCTTATTTTTTTACCATTAAATGTTTCTTCTATTAAAAATTTTTTAGTTTTTTGGAAGGATAATTGCTGCACAGAATTGGAATGTTCTCCTAATTCTCTGCTTTCTTGAACCTTTTGAGTTAGAAGCAAGGCTTATTTTTTCAGTAAGATAGACTGAAGGATGAAAAGGTAATAGGTAATACTGCAAAGAGTTCTTCAAGAGCAGAGAACGTGAAATACAATTATTATGCATCACAGGGTTTTTTTTCCTCCCAGAAATCTAAGGTTCAGGAACTATTTTTAAGACATGAAAATGTAAGAAAAAATCTGTGAAAAAGAGAAAAGGCAATAAAAAAGTGGAAAACGTGCTAATAAATGAAAATAAAGCTGTCATTTAACATTATTATCCTAACAGTGACAGACATCTAGAAATATTTTTCTTTCCATTGTTGATTAAGAGGCCAAACAAAACCAACTACAAGAAGCCAATATACCTCATACAACCTAACTCTTACCTAAAATTGCATTAGGACTGTAACTTACATTTCAATAGCTTTTTAGAAAGAACCTAAGAATCTATAAATTTCAAATGATGCAGAATGAAACATGTCAACAAGTGATTTGTTCAAAATAAGAAATTACCTGACTGTATGAAATTCGCAGTATGCTGATAGATCTAGTTACATCTTTTGCAATGCAGATGTTTTTTCTCAAACTCTTATAAGCTTTGAGGTTAAAAGCTTCATAATGTAATATATTCTCAAACATACTGGTGATTTAAAGCAAGGTCACTACAGAAAGTGAACAACAGCTGCTTGTTATTAACATACAAATTACAGACATTTGTCTTTTTTTTACAGTAGAGAATTTTATCTTAGATTTCTGTTATATGACCCATGGTGATTGCGGTCAAATTCTACTTTGTGTTTATTATCTTCAATTTATAATTCTTCTTACTCACTTGATAAAGTAGTGTACCATTACTTACTCTCCTATTTGATAAAGTAGTTTACCATTATATCTACTTTTATTAAAAAAACATTTTTTCCTATTTTTCCCATCTTTTTTTTTTTTTTAAAGAAAAGGAATATATGTAAATTTTTACAATAAAATTAAAGTCACAATACTTATAAAACATTACATTTTTAAAACTCAGAGCTGTCAAAATTAATCCATTTCAGCCTTTGTGCACTAATTTAATTCGGTTAGCACAGTTATGTCCCGAAGGGAGCCTTTTAGTACTTAAGAAAGGTCACAGTTTAAGGAAGTCTTATTTAGCTCCTGTATGGTCTCTTCATTGTAACACTGTGCTAAGTGCAGTATGTTTTACTCCTGGGAAGCGAAAAAAAAAAGTGAAAAGGTCAACAGAGAAAAAGGTTTGAGAGAAAAAAATTCAAATCAAAGACAAGCACATTTGAAGAAAAAAATGTTGATAAAAATAATATGTATCTATAAGTGTTCAGTTATCCTTAACTATTTCTACAATTTAATTTAGGTTAAACTTTGTTTTTAAAAATTTAAAATCTATTTTACTTGTATGAATTTTTATGTCTATGACAACTATGCCCAGGCTTGGGAATGCAAAGTTGAGTCATACCTTCTGGGATCTCACATGTGCCTTTGCAGCATCATTACTCCAGGCACACACCTTCACCCACATTTACATGAGAAACTTCTCACCTACATATGAGAACAAAGCTGTGTTGCACTCAGCAGCTGCTTGCAGTGTGGTAAATGCCACAGTCAGGATATCCACAATTGCAATGTAAATAAAATTTTGAAAAAGGAAGAATCGGTCACCCTAACGTCATTCATACAAAATGCAAGTGGAAAATCCATTTATTTTGACTGCCACTAGACTTCTTTTTGATGTAGTGAAGGAGAAAAGAGCTATGTAGTCTGGCAAGAAGGAATTTTAGCTACCTTAAGAGGTATTTTGAGCAATGCTTTCAACTCCACCCCAACTATTCCAGAAAATGTTTTTCACTGAAACTAATCCGTTGGAAAGGAAATTATGATTTTCACAGATTTTTCAAATATTTTGGGGGGGTGTTATAGCACTTTCAAATGGATTTTTTAATTGAAACTATTTTTCTTTTAAAATTATTTTTATATTAAAAGAGATTAAAGTCCAAATTAAAATAAAATACACACACAGATAAAGCCAAGTGATTTCTCTGAATTAACAACAAATGGGACTGATATTTCAAAACTTCAGCTGTTTCAGGATAGAAAAATTATAAATAGAGGGCCCAACTCATGTTAGTGTATTTTAAGACATTAAGAAAACAAGACGGGGTAGACTTTGGCTTATTATGTAATTATTGATTGCTAGTTTTCTTTGATTTCTTTTTCTAAACAAAGTGTCAAGATCAAGAAAACCTCTCTGGTTTTGGCTCTTTCATTACCTGTTCTGCCTGGAGGTGCTTGAAGAGTACTGAACTTTTGATTTTGAGATTACCTGTATTAGCTAGATTCCAGGCAATCCTCTTCTGATTCACTTGCCAAGTATCTGGACTATCTCTTCTCTGAATCCACAGCACAGAAAAAAATCTGAGTGCCCTAAGCAGGTACTGAAGGATTTGGAAGAGAGCTGCTTTGCAGATGAAATTCTCAATGTATGTGAAATGAAATAGGCTAAGATATTTAATTCTAAGTGAACTCTGGCTATTCTGATTAGATGCCTGTAAGACTCAAAGGCAAACCAACAAGCTAATATTAATTGATGGACTATGCAGAAGAGAAAAACGCAAGTTAATGGCATTCATATTTTGATGAAAGTTTGCAACTAGTTGTCATGGAAGGCAACAGAAACTAGGACTCATTTTTGAGTTTTTCAAAACAATGTTGATTTGAGAATTTTCATTTCTATAGGCAGGATGTTATCTAACATGCAAATTTAGAAATTTTTCTGTTTGCTAAGCCATACAAAACATGAGCAAACTGGAAACAACTCATAAATAAAATGTTACAATAAATATATTGGAATTCTACATACTTTGCTGAAGATATCACAACACTGTTGGTATGGATTTATAATGCTGTTTCCCTAGTTTAATAAAGATATATCCTTTAGTCTTTTTCATTCCACACAGTCAAATCTAACAGTGCTTGAGTGCAGAAGAATGCATGAAAGTTTTCTCCAAAGCCAAAGATGACCTCTTCCCTAAGCGAAGATTTCAGAGCCATATGTGCTGCAGGCAAACATCATCAAGGAGTGCTATGAAGAGGTCTCTGAGTGCTATTGTAACAAGTATAAATGACTCTAATTCCACAGTCTGCAGATAAATGTCATGGGAAATTTCCAAAATTATGCTCAGATCACTGATAGTCACCCAAATGCATTCTTACAAAAAAATGGAATCTGATATTCTATTCCATTTTAATTTAGGGAGCATATCAGTACATTGCATGCAATCTCAGAAAGGTTTTTGCCAATTGTTTTTTAATCATGGATTAATTGTAATCAGGCTAGGTTACAGCCATTAGCATGAGCAACAAGAATTCAGCTGCCTCTGGGGATTTCATCTGATTCAGGCCTAGCAGAATTCATGTGAAGAGATGATGGGAAAAAAAATCAATTTGCAGTAAATTCTGTGCAGCTCACAAGACTCAGTGAATGCTGTGAGTGTGGTTGGGTTTTGACAGTTCCTAGTGGACAAATCCCAGTGTGGCTTTAGGACACGTGGTCAGGGAGGCAGCTGTGGATTTTTGAGTGTATTAAAGGCTAATATTTAGAGTACCAGCAATGCTACAAGACAACCTTAAATATAACACCCAAAAGAAAGACTCCAAATAGGCAATACTGACTAGCTTTCCTATTGAGCATGCAGACACGTAGAATCTAGAAGCAACATCTTTCTTTTACAGTTACATAATCTCTCATATACCTTTGCTTACTGTTATTTCAACACTACATACCAAGGGAAGGTTTACATAGCTAAAGACATACATTAAAAAAAGAAATTAATTGCTTTTCTGCATGAGAAACACTAGCAAAATTTATTTATCAGACTTGGAAATCTGAAAATTCAGGGTACTACCAGTGGACTGAGCTTTACAGATTATCAAGAGCCTGAGTGAAGCCAAAATCTCACAATATTTAGACCTTTGAATAGGATTTCAATACCCAAAGCAGAAAATTAAGAAGTCCTTAAGTCAACCAAGAAAGCAGGTAATGCAAGATCCAGGGCAATGCAGATGAAAGGGACCTTACTTTTTTCTTCTTTTTAAGGCATCTCCTAATGTTTTTTGAGATTACAAATGCTTCTCCTGCAACACAATGGACTAACTTTATGAACAATCTAAAGACTGTGAATTCAGAATACAAAAATAATTCTTTTGATTAGGTTTTTTAAAAATATACTCAGAGGAAGGACTACGTGTACAAAAGCGGAGAGAACCCCATTCCTGAAACTGGAGAACTACATTTCTGCCATTCAATGAGATACTGAGGGAAAGTATCCCAATAGCCTTCTGAATAGACTAAACACAAAGTGGCTTTCAGAAACCTGTTATTAGAATCAATAGACTCGCAAATGGATTTTTTGCAAGTTGGCCTGTGTTTGGACTCTGAGCTATGGAAGAATGAAACATACACAGTAAAAAGCACTTGGATTGATATGAGTAATTGTATAGCTTTATGAGAATGAATTTCTTATTAAAAGGAAATTTTTCTTGGAGATATAAGCAAAGAAAAATTTTCAAGTTTCCATAAATTGCCAAAAATAACATAAAGTAACTTGTATTTACTGGTAGCATCGAAGAGTTTCAATTTTTTTCTAAACATTTAGTTCTAAATCAATGGACAGGTTACTCTGCTTACATTTACAAAAAAAAAAAGTCATATGCCTAAAGTGGTTGCAAGAGAGGGCCAGCAAAACAATGTCAAAACAGCCTTTCATGACTTTCATCAGACCCTCAAACCAAAAAAGGTTTTTTAGCATGTTAAGAAGGCCTGAAAAGATGGAGGTTGGCCATACATTTTGCCAAGTTCCAGTAAATTAGGTAAAAAAAAAAAATCCTAATGTATCTGCAGAAAACTGCTCAATTCCACAAAGCACAAATGGCAACAATGTTTATATGAGCTCATCTGAATGACCTTTCATCTTTTCTCAAATAGTATCTGCTGGGGAAAAGGTCAATGTAATATATTAGATGATGATTATAAGAAACCTAGGAAACCTCTAGGTTTCATACCTTCAGACAGCAAATACACATTGCACATTGATTAACATTTAATAAGTAAGCTAAAGGCCTTGGAAAATATCTAATGTGATAGGGCAAGTACAACAAACAAAAAATGCAAAACACAGCAGGGTGCATCTTCAGCCAAATGTATTGCATTCTAGTAAAAATCCATTTCTTTGGAAAGCAGATGGTATTTCGGCAGGGACCAATTTGCAGCTCTGCTGATGGAAGTTTTTTTGTGGGTTTTTAATTGTTGTTGTTGCTGTTATTATTATTACTTTAAACCTTTGTATAACTTCAAAGACTCCTACTAAAAGGCTTCTGAAGAACTGTGCTGGCTCAGTGTGCTTCAAAATTACTCTAAAAAAAAAGAAGATAGTTCATTTTCTATATGACAACCATTCCCACATACCTAAAATTAGGATAGTTATGTATCGCCAAAATGTTTGTTCTCATTCTGCTCCATATGCAATTTTTGCCAGTGTAAAGAGCCACTGCATTGCCTAGGAGTCTCCTACAACACTTATTTGTGGTGCAGTATTGTGGTATGCTGTCACACATACAGATTACCAGCCTGAAAGGCTTCTTGTGGCCATTACACTGGCATCCAATGCCAGATGGGCCTCTATAAACACTGAATATTTTCCTGTTAACTTCT
The DNA here is from genome assembly GCA_013389885.1 of Geococcyx californianus. Lineage (NCBI taxonomy): Eukaryota > Metazoa > Chordata > Aves > Cuculiformes > Neomorphidae > Geococcyx > Geococcyx californianus. Next base: position 109,838 of record VWPV01017796.1, on the reverse strand, counting down.
TCTGAGACAAAATTTTACTCACATTCTTTTGCGTAAAAAAGAGAAGGATTATTTTCATAATTACTCATAAAAAAATATATTTAATTTTTATTCTCCTGATCATGCAAAAAACAGCTAATAAGTATTATTTCTGTTTTGTGTTCCAGAGATCTAACAATGGCTATTGTGAATGATAAAGAAAATCTTCAGCTGACTACTATCCAGCAGAAGCTGGATATTTTAAAGGTCATCAATAACACATTACAGGTCCTTATGAGAACAATACTATTTCTGCAATCATCAGTACACCTGTGTTACAAAGATAAATATGAATGTAGAAGTAATGTAAAAAAAAAAACCGATCAGTAAAACAATGAAACACACTGGAACACAAAGCTAACTTGACTTAAATCACAATTTGGAGTAGAACACTCTTGAAATTGCAGAACCATTATTATAATTATTATTATTTAAAATAATTATTCACAATAAATTCTGTGCTTAAGAGGTTCCAAATATTAAGTAAAGCAAACAGGAAAAGCTAACGTGCTGCAAGATCTCTTGTAAAAAAAAATATTTTAAGAATCTTCTAGCAAAACTCATGAAACACCAATGCCTCTGTAAATGAAAAACAAACTTACAGTGACATTGGCCACAAGAAATAAAGTTACCGTTTGTCAAAATCAGTCAAAATGTTAGAACATATCTCTAGTCTAAGGCCTTCATTTCCAAGGCTATAGTCTTGTCTTTCACTGTGCTGTGTTTTAGCCATAGGCATTTGTGCGACAACTGTAGGTAAGAAAGAGATGTACAGTTCCGAGTCTCTAGAAGCTGCGCAATCTAGGAGATTAGATTTTAAATCTCCAGTAATACTCAGTTGCATTCTCAAACACTACACAACTGTAGGAATACAGTTGCAGGTGAGATTAAGTATATCTATTAAAATGCAAATACATACATATCTCTTCATGATTTATACTGTGAAAAGATTTTATCACCAAAAGCAGGACTACTAGTTAATTTGAGATGGCCTGTGCAAAGGTGAAGGAATACATTAAAGATAAAATATATCTCCTATTTTATCAACAAGGGAACAGAGATTGTGGCAAAATAAATGCTAAATAAGAGTTTACTACAATATGAAACTCATCAAAAATTTACATCTCTCAAGTGCACAATATACATGGAACTGCAGAGGCTTAGAATATTTTCCGTATTGGTATGGGATTTTTTAGTACACACAGTTCTCTAGATCAGTTTTGCTGTTGAATCTCACGTATTTAAGTTATGCTTTGCGCTAATGACAATTTTGAAGGTTTCCATTGTGTGTAATTAAAACAATTGCTGATAAAGTCAAGAAATTCAAAGTAAAAAAAAAAAGAGACAGTAAGATTTATTTCAACAAAGAATAAAATAATTGCAATCAAACTGCATTGTTTTTTCAGTGTTGCTAAGGATGGAAAAACGGCCACAAATTGACTTTAGTTAATACTTTAAGATTTCTGTCCAGACAAATCCGATTAGTACACAAATTACTTAAACAATAAATAATTCTATACGCAAAGTATTATCATATTTCCTCAAAAATTTCAGGGTTCAGGCAAGCTAATGATGTAGTAGGTTCCAGTATAACTCATCATCCTTCCCTACTCTCACTGAGCTACAATGTGACTTCACATTCTTTTTCCTCTTGCTGGATATTTTTCTTCAAGCTCCAAGCATTAGGATTCTTTTCTATAGAGCTGGATCAATAAGCTCTTTATTTCACTAATTCTGAATTTTATCTGCCAAGGTTACAGAATGATATGAAATAAATGAGCACCTGCTCTTGAAAAGGAAGCTATCTGAAACACCAGGCTTTGGCAAGATCAGTATAGAATATGCATGTCACCCAGAAAATCTGTTACAATGGCCAGTTGCCAAGGCAATTGCTCCCAGTGAAGCACAGGTCAAAACTGCTGTCAATAATTTGTCTTTAGAAGACAAAAAGTCAAGTAGAACCCAGCCAAAATGAAATAATAAAAAAAAAGGCACAAACCAACATACACAAACTATACATTTGAAAAAAACTTGCAAAGAAAAAGATTTGAGGTTCTTTTCTACTACTTCATCACAGCTAGAAATAGCTCATCTTCATTGATACATTGAGTAATGACTCAGTCAGAACTGAGTCATGAGTTCATTATTCTCCTTGTGGAGGAAAGCATTGTAACAAACCTACTTTGATGGCAAATATCTGTTACAACCCCCCCCCCTTAAGAATCTTTATTTTGTAGTGAAATAAAAAATATAAAAACATGCATGCAAAGAAGTCTTGAGAATTTAAATTATTTGTTGTATTCTGGTAATGAAATATAGAGGCTTCCTTATCTATTCTGATAGATTTATTCCATGCAAGTAACACATTACTATAGATAAGTATGATATAAGGAAGTTTTGAAAATCTTAATTCACAAAAGTTCATTAAATAATCATCTAGTTCAATTTGTGAATTTCTCAAAAATTCCAAAATCAGTAATTAGGTTAATTAGGAGAATCAGCAGCAGAAAAGTGATAATACCTGTTTTGTTTTGTGTTAAGCTTTCAAAAGTTTTAGATGAACCATAAATGAGAGTATTTGAAGACTGAATAAAAAAGTCCAGAGAGCACAAGCGCTATGAGGAGCGACTGAGCTGGGGTTGTTTAGCCTGGAGAAGAGGAGGCTCAGGGGAGACCTTATTGCTCTCTACAACTACCTAAAAGGAAGTTGTAGTCAGGCAGGGGTTGGTCTCTTCTCTCAGATGACTGGTGACAGAAGAAGAGGACACGGTCTCAAGCTTCGTCAGGGGAGGTTTAGGCTCGATATTAGTAAAAAATTCTTCACTGAGAGGGTAATTGTTCATTGGAATGTGTTGCCTGGGGAGGTGGTGGAGTCACCATCCCTGGAGATGTTTAAAGGGGGATTGGATGAGGCACTTAGTGCCATGGTTTAGATGATGAATAGGTGTTGGTGTTGGGTCATAGGCTGAACTCAATGATCTCAAAGGTCTTTTCCAGCCTTGTGATACTGTGATAGGGCTTTATTAGAACTGTTATTATTCATGAGATTCATTTGCATTATTGAATTATTGACTTATTTTATTTTTCTGAGGTGATGCTTAAAGTGGGACTGTGTGACTGACCCATCAACCAAGGAGAAAGTTCTCAGGGACAACTGGGATGCTTTACAGAATATACTGCTCTGACCTCGAAAGATATGGTGCTCTTAAGTAACAACATAGGTCTTGAGAAACATTTAATTATATTCTTGATAACTCTGTCAAGGAAATGCCAGAGGGTTTATTCATCTTAAGAAAGGGCTTCCTCTAGTCTGGTTAACATGCTATTTGCCTTTGAGTAATTAATTACACATCCTCCACTACAGGGGTAGAACACTAAATTTCTGAGTAACCATGAGAGATCAGAAGGGCAGATGTCACTTTTAAAGATAATGGCCTAAAGAGATTTCTGGGTTTACAACTGAGCAATTAGCTCAAATTTCAACCTGCAGGAATTTCTAGTTGTAGCAACCTTGGTCCTGCCTTTTAAAGCTGATTTCATTTTAGTCTTTATAACAACATTGTACTAAAATGTATCACAGTATGGCAAGGTTGGAAAAGACCTCTGAGATCATCGAGTCCAACCTATGACCCAACACCTACACCTACTCCTACTTATCAATTACAACATGGCACTAAGTGCATCATCCAATATTTCCTTAAACACCTCCAGGGATGGTGACTCCACCACCTCCCCAGGCAGCATATTCCCATGGCCAATCACCCTCTCAGTAAAGAACTTCTTCCTAATGTCAAGCCTAAACTTCCCTTGGCGAAGCTTGAGACCGTGTCCTCTTGTTCTGTCACCGGCCACCTGAGAGAAGAGACCAACCCCTGCCTGACTACAACCTCCCTTTAAGTAGTTGTAGAGAACAATAAGGTCTCCCCTGAGCCTCCTCTTCTCCAGGCTAAACAACCCCAGCTCCCTCAGTCGCTCTTCATAGGGCTTGTGCTCCAGCCCCTTCACCATCCTTGTTGCTCTCCTAGCAAATGTAGATTTGAAGATTTTTTTTTCTTTAATTCTAGGCTTTTCCAAAGGATTTAACAGCTCACTGCTCAAAACAGTTCTGTTGGTCATAGCACGGCCTACACTGTTGTAGATATATCTTCCATTATTTTGTTTAATTTCTCAGTTATCGAAGGTATAAGACCAAAGAGGCTCCTGGTATTTCACAAACTGTGAAGAGCTAATTCTGTGTTTTTCTCTTCTTTTCATTAAATTAAAAGAAACATAATGACCTGTCAAGCTAGCACAGTATACGGATTATTTCCAGTGCTACCTTACTGACAACACTGACTTGTAAGGTTATACTACATCTCATGAGGCAAGTATAGAAAAAGTAATGTATGGTGACTTTCTCCACCTTTCCCCCTTGATTCTGTTTGTTTGATTGTTCTAACACAGAATGGAATTGCAGAGTTTTCTGGAACATCTATACTGAAAGCAGTATATTTGAGATGTGGAGATTTTAATTTCTATCAAATGACATGAAACAAGAAAGAAAAGGCCTCCAAGAGCCATCTAGACCATTTTGTACCACCACAGAGAAAATGGTCCTACCCAATGCACTTATATCAACTTTCTGGCAGGTTGATCATGAAACCCCTCACCAAGAAATATTCCATTACTTCCCTTTAAAAGGAATTGATTTGGATTAGCTTTTCAACACATTCTCATCTAACAGCCATCATTTTCATCTACTCATCTAACAACCAACAAAGGATGGCTCTCTTCTTATTTCCAATTCAAACAGATAACAGAAGCAAGGAAAAGTCATTGTTCCTCCACATGGTTGGTACAAAATTCTTGAAAGCCTTAAGACTACTTTTATGAGGACCAAACAATACAAAACTCGTGTTTTCCATAGTTGAAGTGTCATAAATAAATAGCTTCCCGACACCTCGTTCTTGCTGTGTCAAATCTCTCTGCATCAGCTGCCCCATGAGGAAACCAAGCATCTATTGTTTTAATAGAAGAGGAAGATCGGAATCCTTGAAGAGGAAAGCAGAGCGTGGGCTGGGTTTTTTCTCAAGTTGATAATACACACCGCTCAGGAATCTACTGATCTTTCAAGGAGGTGTAGAATTCTCTGTCAAAACCACAATAGCATGTAAACAATATGGCTTTGTACAGGCTAATTTGTCTTCAGGGTACTGAAAACAGTTCTTTAGCAGGAGAAATGCATGCTAGAAGAAAGTCATCATATGTAGATTTCTTGAGGCTCAAGACCTTAAGGTTCACTCTATAAAATTTAATAAACCTCAATACTATAGCAAATACACACCAGGACTTAAGAAAACAGCTCCTGACACGTCTGAAAAAGTATTTCCTTAACTGTATAAACACTGTAATATTTTGGACTATTTAGTCTGAGGATTCTGAAAAAAATTTTTATCAAAAAGCCAGCCAGTTAACATCAATCTCCTTCATTTACTGCCCCATTCATTTCAAAACTGCCAACACTACAAGTTCCCCGGAACATGCTTGTTCCCTGATTGTGCCTGACGTGGTGTATCATGCAATGAAATATGTAGGAAAGCAAAACAAAACAAATCCCTCAAACCAAAATAAACCTTCCATAGATTTTATAAATATTTGTGCTCAGGAGGGACCACCACGAATAGTGGCAATGAGGAAGAACAAAATTATAATCCGCAAAGTTGGGGATTATTTTGTATTCAGGAATTTGCTGGTAATGGTAGTTGGTTTATTGTCCTACATAAACAGATGTGAAGAGTTATAATGCTTATAGAAATTACCCATGATCGTATTCATTTAAATTCAACCATCTTTGCAGATGGCAAGCTATGATGGAAACTCTGAATATATAGAATCTGTTTTATATCTAGCATTAAAAACAAAAGAAAAGAAACACTATAAATATTTCTATACAGTACTGACAGTAATTAATTTACAAAACCGAAATTCGATGGAAAGCTATTTAAGTTCTTTTACTCATAGCAGCAAATGTAGAATAAAATGTACATTAAACATCAGTTTTTAAGTCAGTGAGCACAAATCTAAGCATAATTTGGACAAACTCAATGTCAGATAATTTACTAATTTTTTTCGTTCTCATTCATTCAAATACATCATCCTCCAGTGCCTGATATATAAAAATTCAGAAGCAGTAGTTACTATCCTTTATATGCAATTTCTTAATGACTAAATTTATAGACAAGCTGCAACTAGCACAGCTTTATGCCTGAATTCCTTTGACTGGGTTCACTTCAGCTGTCACTAGGGTATGACCAGAATATTAATTCTCTTTAACACAAACTACTTGTACATGCTCTTCCTATAAGAGTATCTTTTATTGAAATTCAGAATTCAGGGGTGTGTGATAGTAGAGTAGTTGGGGAAAGTGGGGGGAGCTTATGAATAAATAAGAGATTCCCAACAAAATACAGACTGCCAAAACCACTGGCAACAATCTTACAGACTCACTTGATGTCAGCTGGCTCTTCTGTATAGTTCTTTGGACATCAGCTATCTTTCTAATGGACCAAAGCATCTATAAATCCACATTATAAATGCACATTGTCAAAGACACAAGTACGTGCAGTTATAAAAGTCAGAAAGGATGTCTATGTCATATTAAGACTGCATCTAAGACAAATGAAGAATGCTTACTTTAAGTCAATGAAAAACATCAATGTACAACTATTTATCAAATATTTATATTTCTCACATAATATGAAAACAAGAACCCAACAAGAAACCTCAAAATTTTATTTACAAGCACATTTTTGTATTTATAAGAAAGTAGAAAAAAATGAATTCTGGTTGTTTTGATTATTCTTACAAAATGTGCAAAAGTTCTCTTGCTTCATCCACTACTGCTTAACATGGTGAAAGAAGAAGAAAAATTTGAAATTACAGTTTGGTAATATTGTCAACTATCTTAGCTGTACTTTCTATGCCAGTGGTGAGTGAATGTTCATATTTCTTCATTAAAGTGCTTCAGAGCTCCAAGATAACACACTTACACAACATATTATCAATTAGTTTTCTGATGGGAATTATTTTCTAAATAGTCCATTAACGAGGGCAAAAATTTTCTTAATCTGTCATATGCAATTATTAAAAGTCTGATATCATCGTCTACTTTTAAAATACCACTACACTTCTAGGCCAAAGCTTGGAGGAACTTTAGGAGGTCTCTTCCCCTCCACTGATGCCAGCTCAAGAGAAGGGCAGAGATGCAGCAAACAGCATAGGACTGGATCAGCCTGCAGAGGTGAAACTGCAGATAATTTAGGAGTATCAGCACCTGTCCAGCTTAAACCAAGAACAATAACAGGTAGCAGATAATAATATTATGATGCTGATCACACGTTGTGCTTCCACACAGTGGCTGCTTAGATTGCAAAGTCTGGGGCTTGGGGTTGTAAAAAGAAAAGGACAAAAAGAAGGGAACTTGGAGAAAAGATGGTGACAATCCTGACTGGAGGAAAGATCCTGGAAGTGATCAGAGATCCAAGAAATCAGCCAGCTGGATGGAGATACCCAAGGTGGGTAAGTACAAGAAACACAGGAACCAGTACAACTTTCTGCCCATCTATTCTGGGTCAGCAGCAATCTCTGTGCAGGGAAATTGTGATCAATTGAAAATCATCTTGGAGAGACAGAGACAAATGAGACAACGAGAGTGAGAGTGTGTGATAATCAAGCAGGGGAAAAGATCTAGTCTAGTTGGTTCCTAACAAATCCTAGTAACCAAATAAACTAGGGGTTGTTTAGAGAGTGTCTTACTTGTGAGAGCACCTAAAAATGTAGACATCATAAATATTTTGTAACTATGGTATCAGTAGTATATAACTTTCAAGTAAAATAAATGTGTTTTTTTAAGTGCAACTACTTTCAACCACACTAAGAACGTAGTCTGATGTGAACTGAAAATGGACATAACTGGAATTTTTAAATTATGGAAAAAAAGTCCTAAGGTTTTTCTGCCTTACAAAAGGAATTCTACTAAAGTAAATACTGAGCTATATTTTAGTCCTATACAGCAGTAATCTTTTCTCCTTACCAGTTTTCCCTTTATGTAAATATTTCAACATGAAACATAACAGCAATAACAGAACTTTGAGAAAAATTCAAATCTAAGTCTTATCAGGATTCTGCTCGCGTACAATTGTTGCTCTGCCCTCCTACTCTTGATCTGCAGATTTTCACAGCTGCAGCAGCTTAGAAGAGCACAGGAATCTGCGATGTACTGCCAGAATATATTGAGAGCATTCTGGAAAATACTGGCACAGGCTTCCTGAGTTCATGGTTAGGAAAGACATTTTTATTTCCAGTGACTCTGGTTACTGGGAGGGTAGGACTCTCCATTTTCTGCTACACAAATCAGTACTCATCACTTCCAAGGCTGTCGATTATAGGCATTCAAACAATCTTTGCCTGAATCACTTCTGCTTCTGCACAATCTTCAGACAGTGACATCTACAGCTCAGTCAGATGACTGCTTTTTCTTGCTACTGCATCCCAAATACGCTCCAAACAGAAGTAACAGAGAAACACGTACTAATTTATTTCTTTTGGGGGAATATTATTACTGGATGAGCCTGGGAATAAAAGGTATGTCAGCTAACAGACCTGCTAGACACCAGCCTGTTCATTTCACTTTTTATTCTGAGTAGTCATCACCCCCTCATTTAGCTCAAAGAGCAGCAAATTTACGTGACCGCAGATTACAGGTGTCTGCCATGATCAGTTTTGCTCAGACTCACAGGAGTTTAGAGACTCACAGGAGTCTATCTGCCCACCTGTGATGTTTGCATAACTGACTCGCTTTAAAACATTCCTTGAAAAACATAACAAATCACATCCAAAACTACAGAGACAGGTATTGCTCAAATACAAAACTTAACCAGAAAAAATCACTAGATTTAAATAAAGTTCCAAAGTTTCATCATTGATAATACTATATAAATTTGCAGTCACAAGAATGTCATTTCAGTCCTAAAAAAAAAAAAGGGCTTTCACTTTCAATACACATCACAACCGGGGAAATCCAGGATCTACTGGACTTGTAATGTAATTTGAGTGACTCTCACACTGCAATTAAAACAACTTTCTTATAGCTTTTAGAGATTAGAGAAATTATCTTGTAAGTTTGGATTTAGATAGACATCACCAAAACATGCAGATAGGGGTTTGGTAAAAATCCAGTTTATAAACTCTGACTTTAAATCCAATGGATCAACACTAAGTTTGCTTAGGTTTGCCTGCATACACAAAAAAACAAATCCCTTGGCAAATTTTTCCACGCTGTAAACCTCTACCAAATTGCAGAAACTTTGCTCATTCCCTTTGTTCATTGGGAATGGATTTGTCTCAGGGCACAGAGAGGTAAATTTTCCGTGGCAAAGGTTTCATTTCTGGGGCTCATGTTGAGGTCCCATACAATCAATAAGGTGGTTTGGGGAATCATTATTTGTCAGACCTTGTTCTGTAGGTACCTCTGGAGCTGGCCCTTGGTTTCCATCTCATTCTCAAACTGACTACAATTCTGCTGGTTGATATCCCAAGCCTTTTGGGAAGGATCTGGGGCACCCTTTTGTTAATGTCAGCCCCACGAGGTCAGTGGCACAGATTTCCCAGATGTATCCACACAGTGAAGAATGCACCCAATCCAATAAAACCAGATTTCCTTACAGAGAAATTTCAATCAAATTACCAGAGAGCCAATTCTGCATTTGTTTTCAAGGACAGATATTATAGAAGGGCAACAATTTTGTCCTTGAAGTTTCCCTGATGGGCTTCCTGAGTGAGAGGTGTATGCCAGCTAAAGGAGAGTGTTTACGCATCCAGAAGAAATCACACTCTGCTGAGACTCCATGGTCTTGACAGATGACAGCCGTGTAATTAAGAGAACCCACAGTGATGCATCATGTGGTTGGAACAAACTGGAAATGCATTCTGCCTTACATAAAGCTTACATAAATGTAAGTTACAAGATTTTTTTTTTTTTCTAGAAGACCACCTGAAACCATTAGCAGTCTGCAGCAACATTTCGGCATATCGGAATTTTAAGCAATTTAGTATGCACATGTAAAATCCTCCTAAGGTTTTGTGCATCATCCATATACAGCTTACTTAAATCTGTGTTTGTTCCTATTAATGTGTTTGTTCCTACTTCATGACAGGTCATTGGAGTGAAATGGAAACTCAACTCATCTTTATGATCTGTGGTATGTATCACACAAAACATTAGTGGAGTGTCATCAATTTATGGGCATCTTTGACTCCCCATTCTATGATTAATCTGAGAGATAAATTGTTTTCTATAAACATGCAAATGAATTTACAGCAGAGGGGAAAAAACTACAAACATTCATACAATGTCTCATGATCTTTGTAGAGTTACAAGGCAATCAAGATAGTAAGGTAAAAAGAAGGCCCATTCTTAATACTTCTAAAACAAACAAAAAATAAAGCCACCACTGAGGATCAATTATAAATAGGTTTTAGGCCAAGTTTCTCTAACTACTGAGAAACTCAGAGTGTTACAACAAGGGTTTGTGACATTTTCATTTCTGCTATCCAAAATTCTTCTGGTGACTCTTTAATCAGTACACTTACCAATCTATCATGCACACAATATGAAAACATCTTTGCATATCTTGGGGGGAAATAATCAGTCTTACAAAAATGATGTAATTATTACAATTTTTTTTAACGGAGCAGCACTACCTACAGATGTGTACACTCACAAAACCCATGCCATAAATACTTCTAGAACCTAAAATACCAGAGAGAAAGTTACCATTATATTACTAGTCAGCCAGGAAGTCAAGTTTGATCTGTGCCACTGGAAAATCTGGTCCATTAAGGGGAGGAAAGAGTTAATATGTACATGAGATAGTGGTGTATAGACTGTCACTAGGATGTCTTACTGAGTACTAGTGATCTTTCAAAATGAATATTTATTACTGCATGTAGTCTCGTATTTCATGTTCCACATTTTAAAAATTATTAATTTATTACTATTAAAATATAAAATTTATGTGTTCATCCTAGCCATTTGTGTGTAAAGTCAAGACCTACCACAAAATGCAATATGCAGCCATGTGTCCAGACACCAGGAATTTTTCCTATTCATGAAAGCCACAGACCAGTGACTTTGGGCACCCAGCCAACTATGTACAGCATTAGCACGACTTATACACCCACAGCAATCTAAAGACTGCTGGTGCTTTGTGGGGACATACCAAAACAGAGAGGGTACACAGCACGGAGAAATGAACTTTAAAAATTCCCTACCATGGCAATGCTACAGGCAGTAGGGTTTTCACTAAAAGTGGGTGGGTTTCACCAAAGAAAGAAATTGGAGGAAGCCAATTTTCTGCAATATCTTCCCCCTTTCTATTGTTACTGGTTTCCAGTGGTTTGGAACTGGAAGGTGAATACCAGCATAACAAAAGGGAAATCATGGCAGTTTCTCACAATCATCCCTTAAAAAACAATCCACCCTATAAAGCTGACCTAAGATATCACAACCACCTTAGGCTGATCCTGAACTCATGCATGGCAACAAACCTTTACAGCTGCTTGCACAAAAAACACCTCAGGAAACAGGCTGTGGAAAAGGAAAAAGCAAGAAAGTGAATCTTTCCCCTCACACGTAAAAGCTCTTTTTTTGTTGTTTCTTTTGTTTTCCTTAAATTTATGGGCTATCATCCCCATGGGAGTTAGTGGAGAAAAGAGAGGAAGGGAGAATGAAAAAATCAAGACTCAATTTTGTTTCAATTTTTTCTTTAAAAAAAAGAAAAAGACAGTTACAAAATCAAGTGATTAAAATCTTTGGACTTGGCATTCTGTCTTTTTTCTTTTTTAAAAAAAATACAAGGATTTTACTTGCCTTCTTTAATATTCATTCTACTTCCTCTTTATCCCTTCATAATTTTTCAAAAACTTTTCACATGTCCCCTTACATTTTTACTAATAAACCAGTTTTCCTTTTATGATTTTCTTTTTTTTTTTTCTTTGAAATTTAACTAATGCTGACACTATTTTTATTGTAACATGGTTGCTTCTTTCAGGAGCTGTTTTTCTCTCAGCCTTACACCTTCAACTGTATCATGAAGGCTCTTGGCTTTATTCCTGTTTCTTTCATTCTGTTCACTTGGAGAAGTGATCAGTCATGCCTTAACCACTGTAGTTTTTAAGACCACTCAGCTGTGTTCCATTTTGGCAGCATTTCCTTTCTCATTCTCACTTTGCAGACTCTAAAACTCCTAGTGGAGCTACTGTTTCTAGGTTGAATCCAAGAAGGCTGCTAACACAGATATTAGATGTTCTAATTTCATACAGTTTCAGGTAATTCATAAAAAAATATTTTCTGATAATATTCAATAACCTTCCAGTTACTTCTATATTTCAGTGTTCAAATTTTCCTATGGCATTTAAACTCTCCAAGACATAGCACCTTAGGAAAAATAAATGCTCTGTCATACTATAGATACCAAGTCATACTATATATGTTGCAAACATGATATAAATGGATAATTCAATACAAATACATTTTGACAAAAATAACAATGAAGAAAGTATGCAAATAAAGGAAAGTGTAACATATATACCTATATATTTTTTATAAACAAAAAAGTAATTAATTTTCTAATCATATTTTTTGCAGATTTTTGCTGTTATTATTCACATAGTACCATTATTATGCTTGGCACTTTGCAGATGTCTTTAAAAACGAGGTCACTGCCTTGAAGAGCTTATAATTAAAACCCCTGTGAATTGTATACCAAGTAAGTGATGACAGTACATCTATCTGTCTGTGAGCTATACAGACATTATTCAGTGTTACATATTACATATTTATATTACTTTGGGTTCCAGTTCATATGTTATCTCACATGAAAATAAAAATAAATAAATGGTAGAAGATCCTTATTAAGAAACATTTTTAGCCAGATTACTGTTTTCTCATTTGCTTTTTGAAAGATGTAAGCAAAACGAATGGGTTACCAAGACAACCATTTCATAAAATCAGATTGTCAGAACCTGTTAGGAAACAAGTCCTCTATAAATTGAGCCTTTGGCTAAATGAAGACAGCTGATATGGTGTAACCCTAAAATTACCTCAAAATTTCAGTGACAGCAAGTTGTGCCCATTTGGTGTGTGAATGTTAACCATTATTGCAGTCCACAATTGTCATTCTCCAGTTATTAGTGCTGAAAAAGTAGTCCAAAGCATAGGGAACTTACAAGATCACAGCAGTTCCACTACCCCTTTCTCCTCCCTGTTCTTGGATATGCATTGTAATTGTACTGACTATCACAACTGAAAGCGTAGTTTTGCAGAGCAGGAAAAAGGTTAAAATGTTCCCAGCCAGAGAGCTGAAGAGATTGTTTAGTATTCACAATATCGCCCTGTCTAAGCAACTATGGAGTTAGATCCTGTGTATATAAACCAGAGAACAGTACGAAAAGAATAAAGGGTTTCCAATTTCCATTTGTTTTTGTCACTCCAGCTTTGCTTCTCTTTTTCATGTTCTCACATCTAAAATCAAAATAGAATTTTCTCTTGCAGATACTATGAACTGGCAATCAGTATTACTGTCTAATGAATTATGTGCTGAGAACATCACAAACAACCTCCTAGGGAGTGTAAACCATTTTTGTGACACTTGTATATTGACTTCTTTACAACTTCAGGAAAAAAAGGGGGGGAAGCTACAATTTATTTCTGTTTGGTTTTATACGCAGTATACGACTTCCACATGCATGTAAAGAGCATTCTTTATATTAAAATACACAAATACACACACAGATCTTTAAATTATATGCTCCTTATTTTACAGTTCTCACAGGAACTTTTGCTTTAAAAATATTTAAGCTTAACTATAGCTTCTGAAACCTTCTGAAATTTCTGTTAGTAGAATTTCTGGAGTCTCTGGAAAACACTAAGAGCTCCAGATGGAAGAATTTTTTTTTAAGTGTGGTCCAAAATACTTCTGAATTTTGGCAGATAAATGCTGCATATGTTGTGTGGAGGTGATCTCCTGTGGGGGACAGGAAGATGATCTCTTAATGCACATTTACCAACTGTTTTAAGGCTGAAAAGAATATGCATGTATTGTGCAAAGATACTTATCAAAATTTCAAACCTCTGTTTTTCAGTGCAAAGCTAAAAGAAATCCTAAAAGTGCATTGTCATGTTTTTCAGAGGATGAATTAAACATGGCATTAAGCATATACAGCACAGGCAAAAACTGTGGTCCTTTTTAACCCGTATTTATATAACTCTTTTAAAAAATACACTTCCAACAGTATGCTTTATTGGGGGGAGGAGGGGGAACAGATAAAGCATGCCAGCATCACATGCAACTATACATTTGATATTTTGAGCCTAAAGGAAGGTATAATTCTAAACTAAACTAACTAGATTGAAATAAACCAGGACAAAAAGTTAATTCTGTTCAAACAGTGGCAGTACGTTAAACCTCTTTTCAGTAAAGTTTTACTGTTTTAGATATGTGTAATGCTTTAACAACATTTAGAGATCTGTGGCCTAACCCCATAAAAATCACAGAGAGAAAAGAAATTTATCATTTCCTGTGGGACTTTTCTACTGCAAAGAAACACAGAGCTCCCAATGATACAAAACCAGGTTTTGAATTCATTCAGTTGTGGCACTTGATGATGACATACATAAAGTTCCATCTTTACTGAACAGGTCAAATCTTTATACCAGGATGCAGTGGCACAGCACGTAAGACTGTTTTGGCGATTATTAATATATGTGGTTTTCCTTAGAAGACAATGAATGCTCTTACAGTACAGGGGAGAAGTATGATCCCAAACAGCGATCCCAGTGCTCACAAGGAGATATATGTATACATCACCAGGTGGCCACCTGACTCTCACTACTGTTCTGTAAACTCTTTCAGTACAGTCATCAAGTCCTTTACTGTTCTGTACAGCCATACACAAGACTGACAAATAGATTTTGAAACACTAAAATCATTAACACTTAACAGAGATAACCCCATCAGACAAATGTCCTTACAACCCACACAGAGACTCAACACTGACACCTTCATCAGGCCATTAAGTGAAGCTTATACCATACTGTTCTTTCTTAGCAAGATGAATTATATCCACAACAGAGAACTGAAGTTGCAAAAGCTGGAGAGTTCTTACAGAGCAATCAAGGTCCCATGAACTGACTTCCAGATAAATACAGAAATTCACTAAGGCAAACAGCCTCAGTATTTTCTTCGCTTATCACTCTCTTATGGAATGGAAAGCAGGCAGCAAAAGTAGCTTTCATCACTAATCCTTTGTCTAAAATAATGTATTCAGAACTTCTAGATTACAAATAATAAAAATTACTATTGATAGACATGATTTGAGCATATACTGTATCTCCTATGAATGTGAAGAGCACCTCAAAATATTCAACCACCATAGAAACCAAGTGAGGAACCTTCCCTCATTTTGCATGCTTTACGAAAAGTGAATTAAAAATATCTCTCTAGAGTCACATGATATATTTTCCTTCTCTATCCTTTCCTTCTACTCTCCCCAGCCAAAAGTGCCTTTGCAAAAGAAGTTCAGAAGAATTTCTCTGTAATGATATTTGAAGAATGAGTGGAAAATTAATGATTCATAAAAACGTATTACATTGATTTGATTGGGTAATCCTGCCTACATAATTTAGGATACTGTTAGATACAGGAAAAAAAGGCAACAGTTACTATAGCAACTCAACTATGGATGGAGTATACACTGCACATACCATTGCTTCATTTGCTGACAAAGTAGAGCGGTGCTGTGTGTTTAAGTACACAATAAAAAACAAGATTTTGAAATATGTTTTGTCTCTAAATGATTAATATTATAAATAGTGAGTTTGGAATCTGATCTTTTGAGCCAATGACTGTAGTTTACATTTAACACAAATGAAATCAAAGTATTTGAAAACTACTAACCCCTGAGAGTCATCTGTATTCCAGCACTGGCTAAAGTCTCTAATGGCTGTTCTTGTAAACATGAAATCATGACCAAATTAATGGTCAAACTTTTAAAAATGCTTCTAAGGAAGGATATGATTATTTTCTTGGTACAACATTTAGCAGCAGCATTGTACTATTCCTTCTTCAAACAATATCCAAAAGAAAAAAAAAAACAACCAAACAAGACCAACAAAAAAACCCACAGTTGCCCCTAAACTATTTAATGTTAGTATTTGACATTTCATTATCCATTAATACTTTCTTTGGTAGACTAATAGAGAAAACAATTATTTAACGAGTGTTATCCAAGATCTACCTTTTAAGCTGACTTTTACAAATTTTAGCTCCATGGATCTCCTTCAATAGAGACTATTTAATCAACCAGTATGGAAGCATAGAGCTTTAAGAGCTGTAACCAGTCAACACATATCTCCAAGTAGTTACCTACTTATTATCTTTCTTACTTACAGGAATAGAATACAAATACATAGAAACGTGCAGCTTTTCATTTCTGAAAAGACATTTGTAAAAATTGGATGCTCTTATGTATTCTGACTGGAGCCATAAGATCACAAAAAACGAGGACTAGATCAGATTTCAGGAGGTCACCCGGATCATCCGGTCATCTTAAAGCCAGATCAAGTTAGCCTTTACTTCTTTGTAGCAAATAGAGGGTTTTTTGCTCAGAGATACTAGTCTGAAACCTACCCTCTATCAAGATATAAAACTACTACATACTAGATACAATTCATACGATAAGTACTGGCAAAAGTTCCTTTTTAAATAATGATCTCATTTTAGTTCCAGAAGAAACTGTTGAACATGAGTTGAAAATGTGACAATTTCATTTCATTACACAATTCTCACAGCCTTAGGCTCCTGGCACATTATCTAGCAAAGATCTTTTTTTTTAAAAAAAAATGAGGAGATGATGGTTTTCCAGTAGATATGGACATCCATCTCAAATAACAAAATGCAGCAGTAACAAAACTGTAAAATAGACAAGTAAAAATTAAATTATCTTGTTACCCAAGGTGCAAGAAGACAAAAAAAAAAAAGAAATTTTAAGACTTAGGCTGAAAATGTGAGACAGCACAGGATTTGAATTGCTTCAAAAAAAAAAAAATCAGATGTGAAAAATATTTTTGCAATACCTTAGTTTGTGCATAATTTATTCAGATACTGATACTGGAACTATTACCAGGATAACTTTTCAAAAAAATAATGAAGAACTGTCCTTGATTAAATTATCCACTTCATTATACTACAGACAGACCTTCCTTCAAGGGTGAAGTATGAGTAAGTTAACCCTTCTTCCTTCTGCTTTTAACTCTGGAAATCTCTGAAATGGACATGAGAGTAGTATTACTATAAGGTACTACTATTCAGATGCAATCTGGTGTTTTCACATTTAGATAAGAGCTATATATCCCATATCATTTAAAGTCCTAATATGACAAGGGTATCACAGCTGAGTTAGTTACTGAAATGTATAGCCCTCCTCTGGGAAGTTAAATGTAGACTTTCACTCCCCTTACAGTATACTTAGATCTACGTTTTCCACACACAGATAATTCATGCTGGGGGCAGGGACTTGATTTTGATCTCTCAGTTACCATTGCCCCACTATCCAATCGGCACACAACTGTGCTTTGCTAATATAATAGTTACAAAATCATGGAACCATATAAAAGCCGATTCTAGTAAAGAACTGCCAGAGTACTATACTTTAAAGAAGTAGCTCCCAGCTGAGAAATGTCACTTAAAACTTTTTTAAAATGTATCTTAAAGAGCTGTTCAAGCACAAAAAAAAAAATTTACTTAAATAAAAATTGGAGTTATATAGCACAAAATGGTAGCATTCACAGAGACAAGTAATCTTTGGGGGTATCACACGAAGAGAACATTAAGAGGTAGCTCTTAAAGAATAAGCCATAAATGCAAATTACTTTTTTCTTGAATAAGCTGTTGCCTATACACAGCTGAAATCTGTGCAAAATAGTAGCTTTACCATATGCTAACGCAGATAGAATACCAGACATGCTAATGCAGAAGACCAGACTCGTACTTGACTTTACAGTTCAAATTAAATAACAGGATTTAAGTGGATTATATCACAAGTACTTTGTGCATACAGAATGCCTTCAAAACCTTCCTAGGAAACCAAGAAAATTATGAAGCCAATTTCATGTAAAATATTCCCTTTTATTAGTAAGCCCTGAAAAGTTAATCCAGATAAATATATTTCAGAATTTATCATGTCAGGCATTTCCAATATCAACAAATTTAGTATGCATGCACTGAGGAGCTTTCTGTTACTTCTGAAGGTTTTAATAAAGGTGAAGCTGAGTACCTGCAACTTCAATATGAAGCATGTTGAAGGTGATAAATTACATCACTGTCTACTGTAAATAACTACTACATATATACTAAACCACAGCTTATGGAAAAAAACCAAGATTTGATTGTGAGATCAACCTATGTCCACAAAACACCAGTATGGAATCAATAGACTGAATGGCTGGCTCCCTATCAGGGATATATGTACATATCTAACAACAGTACGCATACAGTGAATGCCTAGTTAATTTTGATTAAAGGGCCTGGTGACAGACTCACCATCAAATGTTTCATGACACCATGCTACCTAGCAGATTTCTAGGCGGGAAACTGAATAAGCAGAAAGTAATTGGGAAAGAAAAATGTCATGTTACTTGTAACATTAACATTTTCATAAACATTTTTCACCTATGAATCTCTGTGTCACATCCAGCATATGCGTATCAGTCGCCTTCATCAGCAAATTATTTCATTTTACTTTATTATGTTTGTCAGACAAATAAGGTATCTTTTTCTGTGACTATAACGCTTAATTATCCTGCTAAGCAGAGAACTGTGCCTTTCTCAGGAAACAGATGACAGGCTACACACACTAGAGTAGAGTACAGCCACGGTACACATGACTCTGATCGGTTTGCTGACA
The DNA here is from genome assembly GCA_013389885.1 of Geococcyx californianus. NCBI lineage: Eukaryota > Metazoa > Chordata > Aves > Cuculiformes > Neomorphidae > Geococcyx > Geococcyx californianus. Next base: position 90,818 of record VWPV01017796.1, on the reverse strand, counting down.
CCTCAAGGTTCAGAGATGTATATTCTTCTTTGGTATATGCAAATTATTAAATGAAAATAAGGCTGTGAGATTCAGCAAATCTTACTTGCCTAGACTGATCACTTCAGTTTTCACATTTAAAACTATGGCAGAAGGTGACTGAGCAGGTAGGAAGGATGTCTGAAAGGGTGTGCAGGAGTCTCAAATCACTGCTTTCACCGCCTGAGTGCATTGAAGACTTCAGAGATTCTCCCTAGCAATCATGAGAGAAGAGAGAGACACTAACCACATCATGCCATTACAGCAGATATGCACCTCAAGAAACACTAGACAAACATTTTTAACATATCATTGATGCATTTTTTCAGGGTTAAAAGTATTTATGAATTCATACTGAATCCAGCAAATTATATTGATCAAGAAGAAATACAAAGCTGGAGATCAAAAATGAAATGCATTTTGGGGGTAGGTGGGTGTGTAAATTCACTCAGAAATTTAAGTATGTCTCATAAAGGATTAATACCCTTGTTGCTAATGTATTAAGACATTTTCTCCCTGAAGACAACCAAGGCATCTCCTTTTGTTGGTCAATTTGGTTTGGCATAACTTTGTTACTAAGTTAAATCAATTCAACTGTTACACTCAAAGAATTAAACATACAAGTGAAACTGTAGAAAGTGCCCCAAAGCTAGAACTGCGTTTAAATGCAACATGTACCATATTCTATACCATGATTACACATACAGTTCCATGAATTTTGTTATGTTATCAAAATTTTAAGTGTACTGAATAAATTAGATATAACAAATTTTGAACTATTTCAATACAAAACTATCTTGAGTACAAAAATAACAAGACGTGAGACTAAATTTTCCACAAATGTGTATATACTATGGAGGAAAGGAATACAATCTCACTAACTGTGGTGTAAGAAACTTCAATAAAATTTGACTACTCAGTATTTTCCTGGAGCTTAACTGATGGCCATGATCCAAAAAGTGGAGCAGTTTTAAACTTAGAAGGATGACTAACAGTTTAAATAATTGTACAAGTCTGGTGCAGAATTATATTATAGAATACTCTTAATGGAGAAGACTGTATCAACAGAAAAAGCAAATTAAAGAATTGCATTTGATTTTTCCTCTGTAAGTTCAAATCAGCAGTATCAACATCACATCCAGCTTTTGTACTGGTTAAGGACAAAAAGGTATTAGTTCTCAAAATGACAGTCCAAACTTTTAGAAAACAATCAAACCTGGAAGCCAGTATGATACCACTCTACAGGCAACTATGTCAATACATCTGTCACAGCTCTGTGCTACAAGCACATTTCCAGAAAATTAAATTGGATCAAATTCAATGATAAGAAGAAATGCATACTTAATATTAAAGGATTTTAAAAAATAAAAATTAATACAGTTATAGAATAAATCAGTCTGAGAAAGAACTCCACGTCCAAGTTTCAGAGAGACAACCAGTTTCAGATGAAGTATTTTTGATCAGAAACTTGTTTTTTTACTATTTCCAACTGTACAGGCCAAATTAAAAGCTAACCGACTTGGCTTTGTTCTTGCATAGCTATTACATAGCCAGAAATAAGTGGAAACAAATTAGTCTACACTTTTACTACATTTTTGTTGCTCAATTTTGAAAAAAAAACCCAAAAAAACCCAAAAAACCCAAAAAACCAAAAAAACCCCCAAAACCCCCCCAAAAACCCAAAAGACTTAATTAAGCCACAGATTTGTATCAAAACTCTTCAAACACATCAGTTAACAATACCTCTATCAGCCTGCTTCATAGTGAATTGACTCTATGTCCACAGCTTCATAATGCGGCAGAGATTAAGGCTATTTGCCTGGTGGCTTTTTTCAATCAGTAAAGATAGATAGAAAACAAGGTTCCCTCATGTTAGGCTTCTCAACTGACTAATAGATTAGGTTAAGGAATGGGTTTGAGATTTCAACGCTCTGATGCAGCAGAGATTAATTCAATTAAGAGAGTGCAAGGGTGGACTCTGGAGGAATTGAACTGCAATGTTTTTCTGCATTAGCTTATCCTATCAATTAAGTAAGCACTCTGAACTGGGTACCAAAGCAGTGCTACGCTCCAATAACTGAGGGCAAGAAAGCAAAATTCAGAAATTCAAATACTATTTTCAGTGATCCAACCAATACTTATCTTACATTCTTGTAATTTTGTCTAATGAAATAAAAACATAATCCATATAATATCACTTCAGCCAGTTTTGATTGTTGTTAGTAGATACATGTCTATTTAAAAACCTCTTAGCAAACTTTATTAAGCTTTATTCTATTTACTAAGAGATGGAAAACCTTCTAAAAACAGCATCATACATACAAAGAAAAAGCAAAGCCAACCAAGGGGAGATATATATAAAATATATATTCATATCTGTTTACTGAAGGGATAAAAGGCACTTTAAAGATTTCTTTTTATTACCACAATATTTCTATAATGTAACTTTCTATATTAAAGCTGTATTATAAACACTATGATGATGGTTTAATGATACAAACCCCCAAGAACTAGAACACTTGTGAAAAATACACAGGTGCAAATAAGAAACAGCAGAGGACACCCAGACCATTCATAGAGCCCCATTTTTATTTCCAGCTATCAGACTAAATCCATTGCAGTGAACTGCTTCTTGCAGCATGAAGTAAATCGTTAAATTCAGAAAATACTAGGAAAAAAAGACACACATAGATGAGTGAAAAACTGTGTAAAAGAGAGATGCAAATATTGGTAACAACAAAAAAAGTTAAACAGCAGATCTGGAAATACAGGAATAAGCAAACTTTAAAATTCTTATTCCAATAATTTATTTAGTGACAGCTTATTTAAAATATGCATGCAAACACTAGGTTTCTTCATCATGCTCTCTTTACTATTTTTTTTTCCCCTTCCTCTCTGTATTCCACTGAATCCATAATTATTTTCAGTAAAATCCAACAGTTTTAGCAGAGGTGGAATGGGCCCCATTTCAACTTGACCCACAGCTTCATTGCTAGAATACATTCAGGGACACAGAAAATGAGGCTGTGAAGGGAATTGATCCCAAGCATATGCTGTAACCGTTAACTTAGCACTCTCCATCTCTGCTGCATTTTCAGATCACACTTCACAAGACCAAACCTGTAAGTGAACAGAGGCAAAGAAATGCTCTGCATGCAAATGAACTGCACAAAGATTTGAAACCCATTCAAGTCAGTTACAGGCAGCTCCACTTCCAGGATGTCTCTAACACAACCTAGATATTTTGGTACATATACATTTTAGAAGCCACCAGGATTAGGCAAGACCTCATGAGGTTCGGTGAAGATCAGGTTTAAAAAGCACATACCTAAACTGTAACTACATTTTGGATGTGTCCTAAGTCTTCTACACCTTTCATATGGACAACTGCAAGACATTTGGTCTGGGAATCAGAAAATATAGTGCTACTGTCCATCGTAGTCTACATGGAACTACTGCCACAAACTTCAGGAAGCCTCCCTCACAGTTCAAATTCAAAGCTGAGTTCTGGGAGTTTCTCTGGAGACAAGCACGTAGCAATCTTGGGGAGGGGGAACCAGAAGACACTTACAAAAAACCCTCACAAAAACAAACATCATGATAAGAATCTTTCAGATATTCTTGTTGATATTTGATAGTTTGTATTCTCACTCTTGCTTTTGTGAGGAGTAGAACCAGCTTTTATTTATTTTTCAAACATAGATATACTTTAAAATAAGCTGGTAAAGAAAGTTCATGATGGAAACATTTGATGTAAACCCTCGAAGAAGATTGCGGAATATCTTGTGGCACAAAATGTGAAAATTTACAGCTAATATGATATCTGTGGCTTAAGGTTGCACACATATTGAAATAGACTAAATGCGTTCATACTTTCTTCTGCATATAAACTCTGACAAAATTATGGTCAGGTCCAAACATTTCTCCTGCAGAATGATACCACAATATGAACAACTCCTTTTCCTCCCATTCCCTTCATACTTCTTGGTTTCAGCTTTTATTCTGTCCTGCTACAGAAAGATATAAGAGAAAGCAGGAGGTGGGGAGGAAATCTTTGAGTTTCCAAAGAAACTTTAAAATAAAAGGCAACAGCAGGATCTATTACAATAACGCTCTGTCTACTACGCAAATAGGAAATGTGGAGAGAGGTACTTCAGTGGCATTCCAGTAATTCTGCAAGATCATAAAACGTAGTAAAATGTAAACAGCCTCTGTGATGTTTCAATCCATTGGGCTATGCACTATTTTACCAAGAACACTGTGGAAGTCATATCTGACACTTTCAAAGCCAGGAATCAAATAAAATATAATTGGAAAAGATAGTAAGAAAGTCCTGCCTTGTTAGATCTTAGGCAAAAGAATATCTTCTCCACATCTCTTTACCGTACTTTAAATATCTGGTTTGCCTTTCACTTTTAGTAGGTTATTCAAAAGACTTGGCAGCCAGGCCAAGAAAAAAGCACACATTTCATACTGACTTATAGGTAAACTATTTAATCAAAATCATTTCAATACGAAAATGCATTTAAAACTAATACGTAATTTTATTTAACTATGCAGTAAAACCTGTCAAAAATCAAAGTGATAGTATTTTTACTCTTATTTGGTTTGGGGGACGGTGTTTTTGATGCAGCAGAAAGTTATTTCTCCTTAACCAGTTAAAGATATCCTCATCACTTACATAATTTGCTTACTGGCAGTTGGCACCAGCATCACGTATGCTCACTGCAGCCCATTTGTTAAAATAGATGTTCAGTGAGTGTTTAAGATATGCCTTGCTACAGGTAAAAATGGAGTGTTTACCATGCAATGTGAGTTAAAACTCTTTGGCAGAAGTAATTGCTATTGATCAGCTGATGGGGATGGGAAGCATATCAATTGTGAAGCTGACAAGGGTTACATACTATACCAAGTGCAGATGTGCAGCATTATGACATCGGCATTCCTAGGTTTTTGGAATAGTTTAGACATGTTAAAGATACTGCGAAGCCTGGCCGCCTGAATGGCAAAAAAATTAATTGTGGGAATTCCTATCTGAATAAATGTCTTTTTTAAAGACAATCATAGCTGCAGAATGTGATATGCTCTATATAACATTTTCATTGTACAAAACCAGATGTTTCTACCTATGCCCACTAATATAACAGTCCAATAATTACTCTTCCAGTCATGAGTGACTTGACTGAAGCAAATGAATATGCAGTCCATGGAGCAGTGTCACTGACAAAGGCGGTTCCTTCAGATGCCTTGACTTGGTCAGGGGAAAGATTTTAATCTCTAGGCAATTTGAAAATTCCTTCCTTTTCCCTTCACACCCCTTTTCTTGTGAATTATTTTAGTGGTGACACTCAGGGTTCAGCATCAACTGTAGAAATCAGTTAATTAGATCAACAGTTATTAATACAAATTTTTGGATGTTCAAATTCAAATGTCCTCTGTGCATAACTACTTTTCAGAAACTGCTAAAAATTTAATTATCATTGATGTCTTTTGAATGTTGGATGCCTGGTTTAAAGTAACCTATAGCACAGATGAAGATAAAATGGCAGTTCTTAATACTCTAGATTTTTCTGGCTAAATCAAAATATTTGACTTATAAAAACACATAACGGTTGAACTCAAGCAAATAAATAGAAAGTGCTACCGATTTATATTACCTTTGTGGAAGTCTGGCAACTTCTTTCTACCCATTTGAAAAAAGCTACTAAACCAGCCATGAACAACTCCGCTAATTCCCATTTTATTTACTTTCAAGTGAAGTTTCCTAGGTTAAGGAGAGATAAGCACATATACTATGCAGTATGAAAGAATTTCACCTAAATTTCTGCCTGTTTAAATCAGAAAAAAAAATGGTTCGAGAGATTCTGACAATAATGGCAAACTTGTATTTAAAGAATGGAAAAAGAAGCATTTCATCAACTAGATGTCTGAAGTCTAAATTCACATGGCTTTTTCCCCCCACACTCTTAAATATGTTGATGGGACAAAGCAGAATTCCTTGTCAGTAAGACATAAATGATTTTCTCTTTTCTTGTTTGAAATTTTTGTGTAGGCACTGACTCCAAGTTTATTTCACTTGCGTAAAAATCATGCATAGCTCCATTTGCTTTTAACATCCTTTGCTATTAATTATGCAGACATATAGAATCTATTCTATGGGGACTGCAAATAAAGCTGGCTTTGCAGGGGTGTTTTTTACTTAACTGGAGTTTTAGCTGCTGTCTATAAGGATAGGAAGAATATGCCACTTCAAACACTGAGGATGAGACTTTAATCTCAGCTGTATGACTCACTTCAGCTTTATTTCAAAATATCAGTGAAACATCTGCATATACTGAAGTAAATGAAATTTTAAAGGTATCTACAGAGGATGCATCAACATCATGCCTTCTTGACAACATATTATAGCATTACTCTATCATACTGTAATTACTACTTATTATTATCAGTGATATTACTAGTATTGCTATTGCTGTATTATTAGTAACATAATTACTATTGCAATACTATGGTACAGAACAGTATCCTATGCAATTATAACACCTTCCACTCTAGAAAAACTTAAACTACTGAATCTAATTTAATCTCAGTTACTTATTTTCTCATCACTTCAAAGCTCTAAATTTGCAAAATATTTTTATGCCAATTAGGAGGTGGTTTCACCTGTGAAACAACGTCCATGAAAATGAGACCTCTTGAAAGGAAATAAAAGAATCTTAAGAAATTCAGGGATTGCACAAGTTATAATTTTCTTCTTCCATCATTGAATGATTTGTCATAACCTGGATCAGACTGAACAAGAAGCAGAAGAATTTGTAGAAATTATTTAGCTTGGAGAAAACCAAAGTTCTCTTTTTTCCCCCATCATCATTTGATATGCTTCTAAACAAAACTATCTCCAAACTGCTCATTTTAAACAACTTAAGGAAACAGAAAAACTAAGAATGCATGATGGACAATGAAACTGACGGTCTGTGGATTTTATCCTCCTTTTTGTGCCTTTAAGCGAGGGCAGTTTTCTGTCCCTCACTGCCCCCTCCCTAACACTAGGCCTCCAAAAAAGACCCCAAAACCAGTACAAATGAAAAAACAGTCAATGAAGAGTATCAGTTAGTACTGTACATAAGAATTCCAACACATAAGGAACCTTGCTTATTTATAGATTCATGGAATAGAGCACTTTATCAGTTGCTTCTCTATAGGGAGGTGTGGGGGAGGGCAGAAGAGAATAGCAGATCAGAGCAAGATCTAAAGTACTTATGAAATATTTATCTTTCTTCTGTCACACATTAGAACAACTAGATCCAACTGATGTATAATGTATTCAGTCTCCCTAGATTGAAATAACATCCAAAGACTGAAGAACAGAGCCATAATACACAGTGTCGATTGCTGTGCATTGCTTGCTTTTATTTATAAGTTCGTATCTCTGTCCCCTGTGACCACCACTGCAAGACAATATATAGATTAAAAAACAGAAGAATCTGCTGCCTGTTTCAGCATCCAAGTGATTTTCCCTCCCTGCCCTCCAGTGACACCATTTGAGAGCAGCAGGCCAGGAGCCCGCTCTGCGCATGTTTCATGGACCACTGTGGTTGCCTTGCCAACGAGCAGGGAGAACTTGGGGCTTACATCGTGCTTTTCAATGCAGTGACCCACTTACTGTCTGTCAACAAATTCACTGGGACAATACTGAGTGTAACACATTACAGAGATTAAATCTCAGAGACTGAACTACAAAGATGTCTGGAATAAAATCTTAGTCAGTTTGAAAGGCTAGAACACCATAAACAGTTAGCTGTAATGCCTTTTAATCCTCCAATGTATTCGTGGCTTTAAAGGAGAAATTTCAGCCATAATAACCTGTATTCAATATTTGCGTATTTTTTGAACTACATTCACAAACCTGAGTCAATATTGCTGTAATAGTAATGGGAATTACATATAGTTTGTGTATCGCATTCTTGGCTAGAACTGAGCAGAAATAAAACATAAAATTTTTTTTCCAAGATATAAGAATATAATGGTTAATTCAGAGTATATTTATCCAGATGGCCACTGTAGGAGCAGATCATGAAAACAAAAGTGATTTCTGTAAGATACTTGCATCATGGACTTATATTTAAAAATTAACTATGTGCAGGCTAGTTAAAGGTTTCCCTTGCTGTTCTGACCCTTCAGAAATACATTAGCACAGGCATGCTCAAAAAGCTTCCCCTTCTTTGTTTCCCAGTTTCCTTCTGCTCTCTTACTCTCTGCAAATAGATTATTCCAATTTAACTAACTTTCTTGAAGAGACTGGCAAATATCAAGGGAACTGATTATACATAAAAGCAAATCAGCAATTTCAAAAATATATATTCTGTATATATTTACCTTCATTCTTTAATTTCTTAGCAATATTACCCTTTCACTTTAAATGAATGTCAACAATTTTTTTAAAGGCATGTGTCACCAGTTACCAAATGGAATTATCTAAGGAACCATGCAGAGAGCAAAAAATAGCTGCAGCCTTCTGCAGTATCCGTAGAGAGGCAATTTTTCAAGCTACTAAGAGTTTATTTATATGTTTACTACTAATATTTTGTATATATGTATTAGTTGCCTGGTTATAAGAATCCATACTTCAGCAATTTGATATTGCCAGAATTCTGGGACTAGCTCTCCACTATCCTTCTCATTAGCACTTACCACTTCACATCTTCAAACTGATGTTTTCCAAACCTGATCTGGCTTGCACACAACCCATACCATTATTACAACAAACACTTTTTTTAAAAACATATTAGGAGGGGAGTAGAGGGGAATACAAATGTTCCTTACATCCGCCTGACATCACTGATACCACACAATCTTAAAGGTGCAAACTCTATTCTAGAAATTCTAGATAATACACAGCCCTGCAGTATTGCCTAATAGATTAGCTACTTGTACAGATGGTGAATGACACACAACCCTTACCACTTCCAGCCACCTTCCCCTTGCACATACTTTATATCCCACACTGGCAAGCTCTCAGTCCTTATAGCTTTGGGTTCTTTACCAAAATTATTACAAATCTGAAAACTGTCATATCTTCAAAGTGCTCCCTAGGCATGTGCTACTATGCTGTGCAAAAGTAACGTGACTCCTTTCTGTCTCCCAGGAGGATTAATTTTGTTTGTAATCTTGCCTTGTTCCTTACACAGCAAATTCATAAGTGTATTTGCTGTTCAAATATCAGAATATTATAAAGCCATATTATTACTTCAGTGAATACATATTCACCAAACCCATAACCTCCCATTCTTCACAGGTATTCCTCACCAGTAACATAGACACATACACGTTTATTTGCTGTTTCCACTCTTTTCCCCTCTTTCCAATACTCAGCATCTCTAAGACATAGGGACTTCCATCATTATGCAACTATTTTCCAATTTAAAACTTGTTTTATTTACTAATTTTTCAAAATCAATTATTGAGGATGAAATTGGCCACACACAGTGTCCCTCTAGGCTGCAATCTTTACAGTTACAGCCAGAACACCTCCCAGTATTCCAAACAGTCAAGTTAAAGGAAAATACATTAATTTGCTCTCAGGGGTGGTAAATCTGGCAAGCTTTTTCCTTTAACAACTTTAGGATGCCTTAGGTTTTATATGGGGTACTTGAAAATGACAATGGGACAGGCATAATCTCAGAGATGTGCTCTTTGAAACATTCCTAAAAATTCCTTCAGACTTGGTCCATAAAATTTGTGGTACACAAACACACATTTAGTCGAGATTTGTTGTGTTTGTGGAATAAATGCTGTCAGGAGCACAGACCATGTCAGTTAAGGCACAGAATAGCTTCTCCTGCACCTCTGTGAAATAGGGCATCGAAAGAATTACTCTGAACTGACTGCATCATGGGCCAAGCTTATGGTGCCCTGGCGAAGAGATATTATCTGCTGGTTCACAAATGCTCACTATTCTTTCCAGCTCTTGGCAATCTTGTAAGTACTTACACAGCCCATCCTGCTTTCATGACTGCAGGACACACAAAGCTTCCAGGTTTTCTCCCTTTCGGAATTACTTGATTTTCACCTGCCAGTGACTAAAAGGTGCCCAAGTTTCTCCTCAACATATCCTTAAATGAGAATCATTGCAAGAATGATTTCAGAATTTTTGCCTCCACAGAAGTGGAACTTTCCAAATATCATTTGACATCAGTGTCCACAGGAGTACTGCTTCAGTTTTCTCTCCACTTCTCAAACCGCATCTGGAAGGTAAAATCAGATTCTACTGTCTGCTTTCGCGGTCAGGTAACCCTCCCCTATGCAAATCTGGCCTCTTTCACTTGCTAGCAGCTTAGGGAAAACTCCCAGCACATACCATGAGAAATAGTGACAAAATACTTTCAACAGTAAAAAATGCATTTCCTAGAGCAAAGGACTGAGGGCAGTAAAAATGATATAATTCAATCTTTGGTATAAAGGAATATTTTATGATTTACTGCACATGAAGTACACTGATACTTGCCAAAAGCTGAGAACAGCTTTAGAACTGAACTATACTCAAGAGTTACCTTCCAAAGCAGAGCAATGGTTTTATAAAAATTTATGTGCACGCCCTACACAGTTATCTAGTGATACAGCACTAAGAATTAGTTCATGGGAACTCTTCAGCTAGAAGCAGACAGCATTTTCTGTCTCTCTTCCATTGTTGCCTGGAGGAAAGGCTGAAGTCCTCCAGGTTTCCTCTATGGCTAAAATCTGAGTGCCAATGCTGCCTCCAACACAGTTTTGCACAGTTCCAGTCTAACTGCTACAGAAACACCTTCTGGCTGAAAGGTGATTTTGGTTTTCTTCTCTCAGCTTGTTGCTTCGATACCAAATAACTAACAGGAGCAAAATAAGCGTGTAGACATCATACCACATCCCCTAAACACAGAATAAAAGATGGAGACCCTCCTTTCCCAGCAACTCCCTTTCTACACTAAGCACTTCAAATCCACCTAGTTACGCCATTTGCCAGCCACTGGCAACTCCAGTGGCAACTGACCAACCCACTCCATGTAACACCCTACAGCCCTGATAGTCTGACCCATCAGGTGTGCTTCATTACACAGTTGCTGCTAGTGCAGGTTTTCATTGAAGTGATGTAATGACCTAACCTTAGACACTCTGTCTCTGTCCACCCTGATGTATTTTACAACACCCCTATAAGCAGAGCCTTTGACTAGAGATTCTGAATAGCCATTTTATTACCTGCTTCAGGAGCCAGAAAGTCCATAACTTAGGTGAAATAAATGGCTAAAAGACAGCTCTCACTCAAGCAGCAGCTGCAGGTCACAAGCCTTCTTATCATCATGATGTTCCTATCATACATTAACTGTGTAAGAGTACATTAATTGCCATAAACTGTAAAGACAAGAAAATAAGACCCTGCAAGTACTCCTTAAAACAAGTTGTGGGTTTTTTTGGTTTGGGTTTTTTTTTAAGGTGCTTCTATTTTTTTTCACTCTTTTTCTGGTTCCTGAGCCTTCAGAATGCATCTACTTCACATTTCAAGATGTATCATACATTTATGACATTAAGATTAATATATTCATGTAATTCCTATTACTTTGTCCTTGGAAAATTTGAAAACATAAGCAGACGTCATACAACTCCAGGCAGCAGCCACCTAATGAACTGCCTATCTGCTCAAAGTTCCCTCATGATAAAATTTCTCTTCATTCTTTTGTTGTTCATTTGTTCGCAAGTGGTAATGAATAACGGTAATCATTTATTTCTTCCAGACTAGTTCACCCCCGAATCTACTTAGCTTTGTTGAACAGTGGAGCATGAGAAAGCTACAGTCACTTTCCATTTTCCTCTCTCCTAATTTTGCTTGGCGAGAAACACCAATATACTACCGTGTTCTGCCTGTGCTGCTAACACAGGAATCCTTATTGGTCTGGTTTATATCATGACTTTGAAATACAATGGCCTAATACTTGCTTCACAAAGGCAGATATTCTACAAAATGATCTGCTCATCATAATTTTTAGGACTTGATTTGTTCCACAGAACTCAGAAAACCAAACTGTTCTACAAAATGTTATACACACCACTTTTCTGGCAGCTACAGTTCAGTTATATTCAGAAAGTATAACAGTTATTCGCATAGCTATTACAACCTACCATGTTCTATAGCCTAAGACTGGAAGCTCATACTACATTCATCTTCTGAGCACCTTTTACTACTACTTCAATCTGTCTCTACCTAGGGCACAGAAAAACACTTTTCATGACTAAATCAATCTGCCATATATTTACTGCTTCTTCCAGCAATATATCTGTCTCCCAGGAACAGCAATGTTTATGGACAAATAGCTTTGTATACATGTCACAATATAAAGAAAGCACTACACTTAAGTATGGAAAAAATCAAGCAAAAAAGGATAAAACTTTTAGCTTTCCCAAGAAAAAGGCATAAAATTAGATAGAATTTTGAAAAGAATAGTAATTTTCCAAAATTTTTGAATCAATAAATGCCATTTCATAGATTTGTATTAAATCCATAAAAATTTAAATGCACATCAATGGGAGAGTTCCAGTTCCTTCGGTGAAGGGCTGGGGAAGTCACTTCCCATAGACACTTTAAGACAAATAACTTAGCCTCAGAAACAAAGCCATTCGTCTTCCTCCCCTCACCCCCTTGAAATACACCTTTAAAAAGCATTTTATTTTGTTTTCAAAAGCATAAGGAAATAATAGGAGTCGTGACAGAACTTGCATCACGCAGTCCATGGGTCAATGCTTCAGTGAACAGACTTATTAGCACTATTATTATTCTTCTCTAGCAAGCTTACCTTGCTATTACAGTTCTAGACTGGATGTTGAAGACAAAGTTCCACTAATTTTCCTCAACTCACATACTAGACAGTTTAACTTCAGAGACATTCATGTCTTGCACTTTGTTTGTTTCATTTTTAATAAATCCTTCCTTTTTATTTTAATATCTAGGGAAGTTTATAATAGTCCGACATTGCTTTCAGTCATTCTAATCGAACATTTGTTGTTGCCAGTTAGACCTCAAGGAGGTCAGAATTGCCCTTCATTTTTACGCAGCATGTTAATGGCAAAGGCTAGGCCCATCGTGTGCTTTGACTCAGAAATAAAATAGCAAAACCTGAGGGCTAGTCTTTACAACAGAAAAAGAAAAAAAATCCCCACATTTCAAGTTTTTTGCAAGCATGCAAATGAAAATAAGGATAGGGCATATACATGCTGACAGTTGTACCAGCATTCTCAGAGCCTCTGTATAACCTGTAACCTACTGAGACAATATGTTGGATTTGTAATATTAAGAATAACTTTTTGTTTGAAGTCATGAAGGCCAGAAATTTGCTTTTGTAATGCACCTGCTGCTATTTTGTTCATATTATATAATTTCAAGTTCTGCTACTTAAGAAGATTTCAAACTTGCAAGAAAGTGAGAGGCAGACAGAAGGCTGCCTATTTCAACAATTATTCTAGCATACATCTTGTTAGCAGACAGCAGCTCAAAGATCTACAAATACCATTTAAACAACACAGCACTGGGGAAGACACTTAAGTGTGTCTCAGCATGGGCAGTACAACAAATGTATTCAAAGAAAGCAGACAGATTTAAGAAACAATCTTTTGAGTATATTTTTATTAAGAGATCTGCTGATCTCCTGCTGTACTTCAGCTCAAAATTTTCTTTGTATTTGGAGTTGTAGTCCACCATATGCTGCTAACACAAAGTCTGTTTTCTGCTGTCAAAGACAGAAAAAACTTTTCCAGCATTTTATTAGCTGAAAATGTTGCATTCACCTTCCTACAGAAAAAAAAAAGCTATCTGAAGAAAACGGATATTTTGTTTTAAACAAGTAAGCAAGTAAACACAAGTGAATCGGTCACTACTGTAAAATGAGTAAAAAGACACACTGATCTCTAGTAGAATCATACCTGTTCTAAACTTCATATCACTCATCTGTTATCACTAAGAAATCCAGTTCTTCTAAAGAGGTTGAAGCTGAGAAGTCATACACTGGACAAAGGTCCAACTTTTGTACCCATCGAAGTTGCGCCCTACTTGGAACTACCTTGGGAAGGTCTTTGATGGGACTTCTGGTTTGTTGGTTGTACACTAGTTGTTAGTATTGATAATATTATTACAATACAGCAGTTGTTTTTACAGTTTATACAAGTGTTCCACCCCACACAATGGATTCTATGACATATGTTCATTAAAAAATTTATTTTATATCCCCTATAGCTTCGATTTCACCCACATTAACATTTTTATGCTTCTGTTGCAGGAGTTTCACAATCTAGTTTCACAAACTGAAAACTACCATCTCAATACTGCTTTCTTTAATTGGTTAAAAAGATTACAATGAGCTGGGAGAGCTCACTAACATGAATATAATCTTATGAATTTTGGCTGCATATTCCATCTCATTTACAAAATAGTAAGAAGGTCTCCCAAGTATATATTGAATATAAATGATCCAACTTCTTACTTGTATTGTACATTTTCATTACAGTTGCAAACATTCTTGCTATCCTCCCTCCTTATTAGCGCCTATATAACAAACAATTGAATAAAAGCACACTGTTCTGTGAGGATCACAACTGAATAACCTATTTTCCACCCCACCTCTCCAATCCCCCAATATTCTTTTGAAAAAGTCTTGAAAATACATGTAATTGTGTGATTTTTGAAAGTGTTTTCCTTTCAAATCCAATTAGAAAGCTCAAAAAATAGCACAGTATTGTTTCTTACCTAACAGCAACATCAGCTGTAATTAAAGTTGTAAGACAGTAACTGGAAGATTTTGCCAGAGTTAGCTGTGTTAATAGACACTTCAACAATTGTATACTTAATCCAGATTCATTAATATATATAGCATTTCCAGCCCTCTCTATCTTGATAAGATATTATGCCTTTGAACTTGACAAAATTAGACTCATCATTTAGGTCTTTGATGGCAACAAATTATTCAGATAAGCCAAATCACCTGTGGTCCTCATTGCATTAACTGTACCAAAAAGGTGGCCACTATCAGTAAGACAAATTTACTAAAAACTAGGGAAAATGAAAATAAAGAGCAATGAAACATACAGAATGATGCTCTGAGCTAATAAACCTTGAATCAGTAGCACAGATCCTACTAGGGCAAGTCATTGGCATTCTGGCCCACAGGATGCATGCATGTCATTCATTTCCAAGACATGTAGTTCATCATAGAAACATAAGAGTGGAATGGAGATAACAAGCCAGAAGAGAGTATTTCACCAGCTGGTAGCTCAGAAGAGCCAAAAGCATAGCTGATAGTAACAAACCAAACATGGCCTACACTTCTGTACTACCCTTACACTGAGGAACCTATGAAGTTATTTCTCATTTATTATTTGTCCTTAAATAAGAATAGTATTGAAACAGCTGAAAACTATATTTTATATTTTAAAAAAATCTGTCCTGAGGCATTACATTTTTCCAGGAAGAAAAACAGCTCCAGAACTACAGTCTGTTAAAGAGGTTTTCTTTAATAACATGGTTATTACTCTTTGAATAGTCACACCTATTTCTGAATTTCCCTGCACTGCTATGAGCAAGACCTGCTGAATATACTTGGAAGCTGAGTAACTGAGACACACAGCACTTATTACACCATTTCCACTGAAGATGTAAAAAGGCTGAACCGATACCAGCTCCAAGTAAGTACTACTTAACCAGGTCCATAAGCTGTCTTTAAAGATTTCTAAAATGTCAGACGTTAAAGCACACATTTATCCCCTACATATACATAAAAGCCCAATTCTGCCTCTGTTGAAAACCTTATATTTGTCATAATGTGCAAGAAATAAGAGTGGATAACAGAAACGTGGATATTTTATTAGTGAGAGTCATAAAATCGTACACCAATACGAGTATTTGTCAAGCATTACATCATAGTGAAATCTAGTTTCAGTTTTAGAGCAGACGATTGCTTATTCTGAAAAGAGAGCACACTGAATTAGTCATTTCCATTAAAACTATGAAGGAGAATTGCCTAGCAACCAAGATAATTAATTCAGTGATTAAAATAAACACTGTGACACTGACAGAGCAACTGCATTCTATCCCACAAACCATAAAGACACTCAGAAAAGAGGCTAGTGTTTCCTTAATTTTTCTTAACAAAGAAAAAACAATTTCATAAAACGAGTCATCATGGACAAAAAAATAAAAACAGACAAAGAAATTCCATGAAGTATATGAAAATAATTGCCAGTTTTTACATATCACTAAAATGATAAATATAGAAAGTTTTTTATATTCTGACAATAGTGAACAAATTGCTGTGGAGGTTTCTAATGTTTTCCCATTTACAAAAAGAAAATTGTTCTCATTTCATTCATGCAAGTATTCTATATTTTAGTACTTACTAGCTTAATTTATTACAAAATTTATGACCATGCCTATCTGCTGTAACTCTGCATGGAAAAAACCTGTAACAGATTAAGGACAGTAAGGATGACTACAATAATTTAGTTTAATGACTACTACTTTTATATTGCTTGTTATATGTGGGCTGTTGTGTAATTCATTGTCCCTGAAGGACTACAAAAAGTGTAGTAAAATTGTCCCTTTAGAATTAGAAAAACCCCACATTCTGTAGCAACACTGAAGTATACTGCATTGTCAGGATATTAAATTAGAGGAATGATTTCAGATCAGCAATTCCTGCATGGCAGTACTTTCAGACCTCTAGTAGCAGACGGTCCATTTTTCCAGCTTGAAGTACAGAACTTGTACTCACTCAAAAAAAAGATCAGGAATTATGAGTGCAAGAAGAATTAAAAGAGAAAAAACAGATCCCAGAGGATATTACTAAATTTAGCAAATGCAGTAGCTACATCTAATCGAGGCAAGTCTATATTAAGAGATAATAATAAAAATAAAACAATATGAGAAATACATCAAGACAAAGTAGGAACAACAGTGTGTTAGAAGGTAACTCCCCAGGCTCAGAGATAACAATATGTACAATATCAACAAAACACACCCACAGCCAGCCACAGGTACTTTTAAGTCTTGAAATCTGCATATTTCAATCCCATTTAGGTCAATCCTGACCTGGATTTCAAAAGTTACAGCTATCAGTAAACATGTAATAGAGTACATATTCGCATCTTCTAGAAGGGAATATGACAGGTAATAATGGAAGGATATCTGCTGGATATACAGATAGTATGGGAATGTGTTACAGATCAAAATGAAGAAAAGGTTAATAGCAAAAGTCCTCTATATGCAAACTCATCCATAAAGGCAATAAAAGACCCCAAGTGCCCATAATATGTTCTTCTGTATCTTAAATATTTAATGTACCAGAGGGGGAGGGAGGAGAAAAATACCTTGTCTGAACCATTAGCATGAGCACAGCTGACCTAAAAGATCTACTCACCACCAGGTTATAATTACTCCCGCTCTTTTCACTAGTGAACAATATTCATAAATCTAGAATAATTTTGAAAGATGACATCTTTGAGAAATGGTAACCGCCAAATGCTGTTGAACAGCTGAAATAAGTTTACTTTGGTTTTTGTGGCCTTAATAGAGTACGCATGTTTTACTAAAGTCTTAGGATAGTCACAGTGGAAGCACGTTTTTTTATTAATTTTATCTGTATGATTGAATGGTATTACAAAAGTAGAAGATACACCTGCAAACTTTACACATAGCTGCCAATAGTATCTTTTCTCCCTTTAACAGCACAGTTTATATGGCAAAAATCTCAGAAGCAAACACCCATTTTCTGTGTTCACAATAGACTTTATCAGAGTCCAGAAGCTTGTAATGACAGAACGCCTTGTAACAGACCCTTAGTTCAAGATTTGTCAAACATCTACTCCACCGTGCCAAACCGTTTGCTCCCCATCTCCACTCTGTCCCACAAAAGACAGGCAGCTAATCAACAAGCTGCTTCAGATCTGCATTAGAAGAAAGGTCTCACCTATATTTCGTTACAAGAGGACACCGAGAAGTAAAACACCAGTGTCAGTCCTTGCACTAGCAGCAGGAATTTAATGAAATTAAACTCCCTCATAATCTTAGAAAGCAGACCATGACCATGTTGCAGGGAAAAGGTAGGTCACTAGAAGCCTGCCTTGAGGAAAATGTCATCTTCACAGCAAATTTGATGCTCAGCTTGGCTTAAACACGTGAACAAGTCACACTAGCAAAACATTTTAATACCACCAGAAGGTCCCAGTTTACCTTCCCAAAGAAGGAATCCATATTCTAGTAATTCAAAGGAAAAACACAAACAAAAATCCCTTGAAAACTAAAGCAGCCAAGAAGAAAAATATTTTATTGGAACCTGCAGACAGACACATGAACCTCAAAGCATATTAATCTACTGTAATTCCATGCAAACCTAAACAAAACAAAAAAAACCAACTGATGGACAAACTCTATTCTACCTTCCTTCTAGGCTTCTCTCAGACCTCATTAAATTGCATCTTCATATCCTCTCACAGATTTCCTGCCAAATACCTGATGGCTACATGCAAATTACTAACAATAGCATTGTTAGGTCTTACTCTTAAAGACTGTGCATGTGCTTCATTTTTGCTTAAGTGAATAACCAGTATAAAACTAATGGAATTACTCACAGTGCTTAACATCCATTATGTACACGTAAGTCCCTGCAGGAACAGAGCCTTGGTCATCCATTTTCCAGATTTTGAAGTTACATATGTCTATAATTTCAGAAGCCTTATAATACCCTAAAATCATAGAATGGTTTGGGTTGGAAATGTTGGAAAGATCATCTAGTTCCAACCCCCCTGCCATGGGCAGGGACACCTCCCAGCAGACCAGGCTGCTCAAGACCACATTCAACCCGGCCTTGAACAATTTCAGGGAGGGACATCCACAGCTTCCCCGGGCAACCTGTTCCAGTGCCTCACCACCCTCAACGTGAAGAATTCCTTCCTAATGTCTAATCTAAATCTTCCTCCTTCCAATTTAAAGCCATTACCCTTCATCCCATTATCACATGCCCTTGTAAAAAGTTCCTCCCCGGCTTCCTTGCTGGCCCCCTTCAGGTGCTGAAAGGCTGCTATGAGGCCTTGCCGGAGCCTTCTCCAGGCTGAACAACCCCAAATCTCTCAGCCTGTCAAGGCAATATATGTACTCAAAGCAAATCCTGCTCTTTTTTAGAACATCAGTGGGTACTATGAATGAAAGTGGTCCTTAATACTCCGCTAGGATTATGTATTTTTCAGCAAAAATAGGAAGGAAATACAGCCAACACTTAATAGGAGAAAAGTTTTGTAGGTCAGAAGAATAGATCTCAAGCTAATTATGAACACTTGGAAAACAAGATATTGTTTCATTTTGATCTAGTTCAGCCACCTAGCTAAGTAACATGGCAATAAAATGCTTTTTAGTACCATGAGAACCACAAAGAATCTGTCGTTGTTGATGAGAAACTACAACCTACAACTGTGAGAAAAGGCAAGGGGGCAAAGGATGTTTATTCATAATGTTAAAAGTGGATGTTGGTCAGAGGTAGCGGTCAGCCTCTCTGTAAGAAATTAGAAGGCTAACAAAGTCTCCAAAGACTGCTGTATTGAAGCATTGTAACAAATAAAAAAAGCATATATCTAACATGCTGAGACTATTTCATGAGAAAGTAAATCATATAATCATGAAATGGTTTAAATTGGAAGGGACCTTAAAGATGATCTAGTTCCAATCTCCCTGTCATGGGCAGGGACACCTCCCACTAGATCAGGTTGCTCAGAGCCTCATCCAACTTGGCCTTGAACACCTCCAGGGATAACGTCTCCGTGGCTTTCCTGGGCAACCTGTGCCAATATCACCCTCACAGAAAAAAAAAAAAATTTAATATCTAATCTTAATCTACCCCTTTCATCTTAAAACCATCACCCCTCGCCCCAGCACTACACTCCCTGACAGAGTCCCTTCCCATCTTTCCTGTAGGCTGTAAAAAAAAAAAAAATCACTGTTTTTGTCATTCAGCTAGAAATACAAGTTCCTTTTCTATATAGGAGTTGTTTATCAACAAGTCATGAACAAAGGCAAACCATGTTAAGTGGGAGGCATTTCACACTAGAGCTACTCAGTTTAAAAATCAATAATACAACATTTGATAACATAATTGAATATCTTTTTGAACAACGCAGTGGCCAGCAGTCAATGGTCCCTTTCTCAAGGCAATTTGAGTAATCTACTTTCATCCTCAGTTATGAATATTGACTTACTATTTACAATTACTTAGCAACTTACTATATGCTCTTCATTGGTATATAACCTTTATGTAAAATACTATCCTTTAAAAGTTTATAAGATCTTCTGTGCCATATGCAGAATTCAAAGTGTTATTGATTTTATCATTATTATCATTAAAAAATATCTGTACATGGACAACAATCAAGGCTTTTCACAAAGGACTAATCCAACAGTTAGAGAGGCTGAATTTGGACTCATTGTGTCCAGAACATCTATCGCATTCACTTTCTAACACAGATACCTGACCTGTTTAACACTACTCAGGCAGGGCACAGAAGCATTTATCTGCTTCGAGTTACAGCAGCACCTTCTGCACACTTGTCACCCATCTCCTTCGAAAAGGAAGCATATCATATGTAAGCATCCCAAAGAGCAGATACAGTCTCCAAGTTGCACCATGAACACAGTAAATAAGTTATACAGAGAAATGCATATGAAAATATAACTTTTATTATAGAGGTCACAAAAGAAGCAGGCCAATAAAGAGCAAGAAATTGCTAATTATAAATAATTTTGTACACGTGTCATGAGAACACAATATGTTATTTAACTGCTAAAAGGCAAGGATTAATTTACTGGAAAGATTAAGGTAACTTGAACTTTTCTGTTGCCATTCAGGCAACAGGAAATTTCTTCCTCCATTGAGTGACTTCACAGTTAGGTAAGCCACATATGCTTCCATAAGTAACACCAAGAGTATGTCTCTCTCTGGAACAAATGTCCTTCTTACTTCTCTAATACATAAATGTTAATTCTTCTGTACTTTCTAAGGAAGGGTAAATGACCTGTTTTATATTACTTGAACTGTTTATTTAATTCTCGTTATCCAACAGAAACACATCAGAATTTGCAGTTCCTGGTAGTATTACCAAAGGCTTATCATAAACCACAACAATATATAAAAATTATTCAGAGAGGGTTCTACCAGCAGGCTATTTATGTCTTTGGTAGCATGCCTAGAATGGCATGAAATTAAAGCTCTTCCGTAAATTCCCACATCATCTTCTCAGGCCACTTGGGTTTTATTGGTCAAAATGTATGACTTGAATCTTCTCAAAAGACTGAGATGACCAGGTAAAACCTAAAATAGGCAAGGCTTACTAATCTTTGCGATGTACTTTTATAAGCCAATAAAAAGACTGTCTGCAAGTTTCTTTGGGACTTATATGCCACCATAATAGCTAGAGTCTGCTCTTTTCTTTTTTTTTTTTCATTTAAGTTTAAAACTATTAACATTTATATCATTATTTCAACATCATAAGAGATTTCAATTTTTTTTTCTTCAGAGTGTAAAACGTCTTCCGTTTAAAAACACTCTGCCTTAAAACACACTCTATAGGTCTCGTCTGAAAGACTAAACATTAGTGTCTTTCATTCTTTTAACTCTAATATTGTCTTCCTCTATTTCCAAATCCATTTCCAACTACCAGACCTCTCTGAAGGTCTTCCAAGTTATACTGATCATCCATTCCTTCTTTTCATCACATTGCCTAATCTTCAACATCTACCAGCACACTTATTTTCCCCGTTTTGCCTTAATGCAAATCTATCCCTGCTTAATCACGTCACTAGGCTTCTATAGTGTCTTCCTTCAAATGCCTCCTTAATGTCCAATTTTACCTATATAAAATCATCCTGCTACAGACTGAGAAGTAGGATGTCACTAGCTATGACTTAATAAATATGCAGCACTTGGCATCTTACATGTTCCCAGAAGAAATTAAAAAAATGTTACAGAATTTCATTCCCATGCCTTCCAAATTCTAAAAAGAAAGCATTTTTACAGAAAATTGAGAAGCAGGACAACAGTCACAAATACTTTTTCTTCTCATATACCAATAGTGCAGTGAATACATCTTTTGCTGAAATCTAGTTCTATACTGGAACTGCAGCAAATGTGCTGCTGCCCTCACATCACTAGTGAAAAGACAGATTTTTGCTAAAATTGATACTAAATTTATTGTGTTATTTATTTGCTGTACAGTTGTATTGTTATCACTACTGAGTGAAAGTTTCTTTTTCTTTCCATGTGAACCAAATAAAAATTCTTCAGAAACTGTCGGAGTGTAAATTATCAGGGGTATTATAAACATAAAGAGTATTCCTTGCACTTAATAGTACTTGGTGATATCTTAGCAACTGTTATTCGGAACAATGTTGTCCCAAGATGGCTGCAGTACAAATTTTGGGAGGACTACTGAAGTCTTAGATGATGACTCATAAGAAGGAGATTAAAATATTGAGAGACGGGGCTGCAGTTGGCATGGACAAGTTAACAAAATACTCGAGCCATTTTTCTGTATCAGTGGCCTTCCTTCATAAGGCCCTAGAAAATTCACTGTTCTGATAGTTAATACCTATTTGGTGCTTATCTTTGACCCTCACAATTTTGATGCTCTGATTTTGATTTCTCTGCAGCTAAAAAAATTACAAGACTTATTTCGCATTCCGTACATGCTGGAATCGAAGTTTCCATAATTCTCTTCCTCACCTCCCCAAGCAAAAGATTCGTAACAACACATCAGTGTGGGACTTGCTGGCCCGTCTAAGAAACTGGCCGCATGATAAGGTATCAGCAGGAAATATGCATTTTACTTTCATAAATTGGGTGAGAATTATTCTGAAATTGTCAAATGGAAAATTAACTATCAAAATATTTATTAGAAGATCGGTATTCACCTTGGTCAT
Source organism: Geococcyx californianus (assembly GCA_013389885.1). Classification (NCBI taxonomy): domain Eukaryota; kingdom Metazoa; phylum Chordata; class Aves; order Cuculiformes; family Neomorphidae; genus Geococcyx; species Geococcyx californianus. The sequence goes on along the minus strand of VWPV01017796.1, from coordinate 67,828 downwards.
TTTACATTCTGTTTTTTAATGGTCATCATTTGTTTACATGCTTTATGTTCTTTATAAAATCATACAGTGTCTGAAGATAAACAGCCAAAAGAAACAAGTTAGGTGTTTTTCTTATTTACTACTTAACCCTCCATACAAAACTATTACAAGGGCATATTCTCATCTGTCTTCATAGAGAGAACTAACAGTTCAAAACTCTTATATCAAGAAAACAAACACCGTTGTTACGTTACACCAGCAGCATTCCATCCATCCCTACATCTGCTGTTGCAGCAATTCAAATAGGTTAAAAAATATCACATTGCCAAAATGGTTTAATGGGCTTACCAGAAATGAATATATAATCACAATATAAAATTACTGATTTTTAGATATTAGATATCTCAGTCCCTCAGTCCTTCTCCATAAGGAGTCTAAGCACTAAACTGAATCAAATTTATTTTGGCTTTATGCAATGCTTTGTCAATAGTAAAATCTTATTTTTTCAGAGTAATTAGAAACCCAAAGTTTGACAAACTGTAGGGAAAGCTTTTTATAAATTTTGGTATTTTGCCAAGAATTTGTATAAATAATTATTTAAATGTATTCAATGCTTTTTTCTAACCATTTATAATGCATCTCTTACTTATGAAATATATTATTTCTAAAATATCTTATTTATTGAATTGACATATAAGTGTCAAAATTACCAGGAAGGTTTAATTTCTCACATAATGACTGGATTCTATCTGCCTTGGGGCAGCTGGAAAGATTTTTGCCCTGTAAGAGTACATATAATAGTATAATTAGATCCTATTAATGATGGATTTTCATGCCTACGACTAGCATGATGCTAAGCCTATAAGACATACAAAGTTTTCTACTATTAACAGAGACATTTCAATGTTAAAAGATTAAATGAGCAAGCAAGACTAAATTTATTTACATCATTATCTGTGAATAAAAGCGTAATGTATTGAATGATAATATATATTCAGATCACAGCTCTGGAACTCACTGCTCCTAATATATGAATATTAAGTCAGTTTGTAGTAGTTACTACATGAAGAAGAATAACTCTTACAATATTAGAACAATTATCTTCAAATTCATATTGAATGTTATTGCATTTTTCTTCAATAAACTATATTGATTAACTACTAAGGAGTATTAAGCAGGCAATACAGCAAGATAGTTCACTAGATGCTAAAATTTACTTCCATATCTAACATTAAGAAGGAAAACTATTTACTTTGTTAATGACTTTGTGATTCTCAAGTGAGTATTTTATCTGACACTTTTACTATAAACACACTTCTAAAAACAGGCAGCAATAAACATGATGAAAGTTAACACCATTCTACTCTGAAGAAACCTGTAAAAACCTAATCTTAACACAAGTTTGGGAACTGAGAGTAGAATTGAAAATATTTTCCCAAAGGAAACAGAGACTGACTTCTTCCCAGGAGGGTTTTTTTAATAATCAGGCATTGCAAATCCAGGTTTTGTATAAAAAATATCAGACAGGAAATGTCTACTACTTCCTACTTAGAAGGCCAAATTTTAAAACTGATTCCAAATTACTCACAAAACTGACTGTACATCAAGTATCCTATAAGACTAGACAGCACTAACAACACAAAAATACTCTAACTGAAGATACAAGTATGGTTCTCAGTGTGGTATTTACACTGAAAACCAGAAAACAGCTCCTTGGCTTTATTTACAAATACAGTTACCCAACCAAATTGAAGTGCCAAATATTGAGGTTTGCTCATTTTTATTTTAACCAACTGCCTAACAATATTCAAATGAGAAACTGGACAATGTTCTCTTTTATATGTAAATTAAAAAACTTTAAAAGACTAACCTGCAAAAGATGCCAGCAATGACTTGACTATTTGGCTGCTGGTTTATTTCTTAATATGAAATAAAAATCATCACTCCCACCTAGTCTATAGTATCCTACTAATTCAGTCTGCTATTTTCCAAAAAATTACTGAAGTAAGAGGAAGCAATTCAATCTTTCATGGCTGAAGAAGCAGAAGCAGTTTGTACGTATTAGTGACAGCATCTTAGACTCCTTTTGACTTTCTTCTATAACTCTGCTTAAAGCTCTCCTTTACTGCCATGCCATGGAATAAACAAATGCTTTGAAAATAGGCTGTAGATAAAATTAAGCTACTAATGCAGACTGAATTACTTATTTTATAGTATTCAACCATTTCTTGTCACAATGGAACCTTATCTATGTCTGTTAGGTATACCAGAGCCAAGAGAGCTTAAATAACATTAGCTCTTCCTCATGGCTGCTGCTGTGCAAACACAGATGCTCCATCCATTCCCAAGAGTTGATTTTATAAAGGAACTTAAACTAAAAAATGAAGTTATGGAGGAACCATAAAAAGGCACATTTATCTTCAATTCAGTGCAAATGGTATAAGTATGTCTTGCTGTGTTACAGAATGTTTCTTTTTTCTGAAATAGCTGTGTGGTGAGAATAATCCTGAACTCCACTGTGCTGAGTCCCACACAATGCAAAAAACCTAAAGTGCCTGCCCTCTGAAAAGTCTTCTATTGTGACGAATGACTGGGGTCAGGGAAATCACTGCAATCTTAGTGTTTTCATGGAAGGAAAGACAGTTCTGCAGGAACTGAACCGAGTATCACTCTCCACATAGCAAAGCTAAGAGTTTGACGTCATTGTTTTCTAAACACTGGCAGTTGAGACCTGCAACTGACACATGCAAATTTATACATGAGGCTCTCAAAATTAGCATACATCCCTAAAGACATCAGTAAAACTTCTGCTTCTAAGTGGAGCTGATCATTTTTGAAAAAAATAAACCAGTCAAATAAATTACAGGCTTTAGTTATCTTGGGTTTTCCAGACAGCAAAATTGCAATCAAAGAGCTTAGTATGTTACAGTTCTAGGCATGTAGCATAATGTCAGTATTATGGAAATTGTGAATGAGTTAATGTTTCTAAGATGTTATGACTTTTTGTTAGAATTTATTTTAGAATTCACACCGAGCTTACGTTTCAGCCAGACTTTCTATACACTTCCATTTCTTGGAAAGCTACAAACCATTGTGTAGAAAATACCTTTTCCTCCCCCAACCTGTACTGATTTGCAAGTGAAGGAAATGTGATATGAAGGGGAAAAAAAAAAAAAAAAAAAAAAGGAAAGGGGAGGGGGGGGTGTTTGAGATGGGGAACAAGTCTTCTAATACTTTGCAACTGAAAATTAATTAATATAAACTATTTCCGGTTTCAATTTTTACAGCTTTACATATGAAAACTACTGGACAACAGCTTTATCTCAATTTACTGATGAAACCACACTTTACAAGGCTAATAGAAAGAAAATATTCAGAAGTGTGGGGTAGGGGGTCAACTGCTGTTTTCTAATCATTACTTTCCACTATATACTTTCTAGCAGTTCATTTGTTTTCAGAAAACACATGTAAGATATTTCCCTGCTGACAATTTTCTAAGATACAAACATAAACAAATCATAGGTTTAAACACTAGAATGTACAGAGATCATGCAAGGCAGAGGTCATTATTTGGAACTACTATGGTAAGAGCTATGTTGCACTTATACCTTATTGCAGAAAATTCTCTAAAATAAGAAGACATTCAAAGCTGGTCTTATTAGAGCCATCTCTCTTGTATTTATGAAATGCATCAATATGAAACTATTCAGTTCCATCATGGCTGCTAGCAAGACGTAATGCTGTTCAGTGGGAGGTTCAAAGCATCTGCTGTGAAGAGCAAAGGAGTTAATACGCAGTGACAATTTATACTCCCATTCATTTTGTAGAACGCAAGCAAACAAGATAGAAACAGTTCCACTCAAGATGGAAGAAGGATGAAAATTAGAATACATGAATTACAATTTACGTGGCTAGGACACTAGAGTTAGAAGAAATAGTCCAGATAACCTGGAACGATACTAGGGGTATCATTTAAACACATCAAACATCATGGTAAATGAAAGCCAAAAACCCCAGGAACAATGGAAGTGAAGGATCAAATCACACTAATAACAGTCAACAGTTTCAAGCACAAAGTGTAAACCTCAAACAGGTCCACTATTTCATAATCATCCCTGTACTTCACCATAATTCCAACATCGGCATTCCAGCACCCTCAAAAATGCAAGAATTTTTTTTCATTTTCCTCCTGAACTGCAAAGTTTCTTCCAACTCTAAATATATTTTAAAAGTTGTCATAATCCGAAGTGGGGACACAGCAGGTTGATGTGACAGGTTTACAGGTCTGGTCACAGCAAATAAGCAGCATCCCTTCCACACCAAGAAGGAAAAACACATATAATTTGTGAGCTCTTAACATTCTCCTGTCACTGTCTGATGACAGCTGAGTACCACTGAAGGAAAAAAAGAGGTTGAACACATGGCATTGTTAATGGGGGTGGGGGTAAAGTAGTGTTAGCTGTTGTAATTACACTATTAATCACACCATTTTGAGTGGCTATTGGTTATTCACTTGCTTATCATATGAACAGTAAGGACATAGTTTATCAATAACAACATGGTCTTTTAATATACAAAATTATTCACTTTTTTCTCTGAATTTTTTTTTCTCCTTAATAAGACTAAAAAGCGATTTTGGATTTCACATTGTTTCTTGAGGCAATACCATTTGGTAACAATGAAGTACTTTGATTCATTGGTCATACGGTTCAATTTGCTTGTTTAAAGAAGGAAAAAACACATTTCATACTTTAAAAAAAGCATGTTTCCAATTTCTAAATGTAAAGCACACTAAATAATTTGACCAACACAATAAAAGTATTGATTTTACCTTCAGAAGAATACCAAACTGAACTGTGTACTTTCCTATCATTTCTGTCATTTGCAAATACTAACGTTCAACTAAAGAACCTGCTGAAATCACCAATCAGATATTAATCTATTTATCTATAAACACATGTATACACACAGAGGAGGCACATATACCCTCCTTCAGTCTTCTCATGACACTCTACAGTGCATCTAGATCAAGCCAAGACGATAAACAATTCAAAACTGCATCCTGTATAAATGGGTCACATAATGAGAAAGCATGACATTTATATGTAGAAAACAGACTGATCAGAGAGCAGAAAAACAGAATATGACATCAGAGCAGAAAAATATACATTTATAGGCAATTTATATTAAATGGTTTACTGAGTTTATAAATCCCCCTCAAAAATGGAAGTGAATTCAAAATAGATACAAAATGGAATATATACGTGATTTAACCTGGAAAATAATCACTAGGACCACCATTTGTGCTTGCAGTAAAATAAAATGAAAAAAACCTTGGTTCTTTTCACTAATGTAATGTTGCTTGTACAAAATTCCAGTTCAATGTAAAGACTAAAAACTGTATTTCTCAGAGAATCTCAAATTAACAAACAGCCTGCAACAATTTTAAATAGCACCTCTACATACTATCACATCCCACGATGTTCATTTATTTTCAACTTAACCAGAAACAGTGGAACAGAAATGCTCTGAATGTGCTGTGTTTACCTTGCTAAAGCAATTTCAGCTGCAATGTGCAAAATGAATTGCAGCAAAATGCAAATCTGTACAATGCAAATATTAGAACTACAGCAAGGCTGCTTTAACACATCACAAAACGGGATAAAAAGCAGAGGGAAATTTCAATACTACCTAAATATCTACAAAATATACCCCATGTCTTTGTTCAGTCTCGACTCTCATTCAAGGTGTAAATACTGGTTACATTGTTAGATAGCCAACTGCAACCGGCTGCAAATATTGTGTGAGTAGCTCTCTCATAGTTCACACCAGACTCCCTTGACCCAGCTAGACAAGCGTGAAAACATGAAATAAATGAAGGTTAACAAAGACTGGTTTGGGAAGCAGGCTGCATTAAATGCTTGCAATATTATCGGTATAGATGTAAAATTTGCTAGTAAGATTCTTTTAATACCAGATATCAGATGACAGTCATTATATTAGGTGCTATTGCAGAGAGACAAATGAAGTAAATGGTATGAAAAACCCCCATCTTTCCCCATCTGCCACATAAGGATATTCACGAACCTTGCAGCATGCAGCTAAAGCAAATAAAGAACTGCAAAATAATTATCTCCTTGCAAAGAGAAAGCAATTTTATCACAGTACCTTTCTGTGTTTGTCCTTCTTCCATATTTTCTTCCATGGCTACCTTTCTTCGCTAGGAACAGCTACAGAGAATTAATCAAAAAGCTTCAGTCAGATGTAGGAAAAGTGTGGATTTTTTTTTCCCTGGGAAGCTCCAACAGCAGAGGCTTAGGCAAGTCCTCAGAGCTTAGCTAAGGCTCCCTCACTCTCCTTGTTTGCTTGGAGACAGGCTGTCAAGTGTAATTTCATTCAAATTACTCTTCCGTGAAGATTATCAATTTTTCTTCTCAAAGCTGCCCATTGTGTACCACTGTAAGCAGGTATTCAAATGAACAGCCTGTGAATTTTGGGGGGAAATTTGGTCTGAGCCCTTATGGCAATGACATCAATTCAGAAGCCTCACTTTGCATATAAAATGGAGAAAAGAAATTGAGGTTTGTATTGAAATCTGTGTTTTACATTGGAAACAGGCTGTACTGAAAACAGATGGAGGGGTGTCCTCCTAACGGGAAGCAGACCACCAACCCATAATTCCCCCTATTTGCTACTGAAGTGGGAAAGCCCAGATGCCTGTGGGTTCTTTATGCTGTATTACTTGTCTTTCTCTCTCCCCCTCCCCTTTCCCCCTCCGCTTGTATCAGCACATTTAAGAATAATATGACTCCTCATTTCCCTCCTTCTCATCTATCTGTATCATATTGAACTAACAACTAATGTACACTGTTACCCTTACAGTACTCGAGAAGATAACTTCATAACATTACCATTTTTTTATGCAACTGTGTGTTTATACCCACACAAAAGCACAATTTATTAGATGACATCACTCACTGCAAATTATATGCACCCTACGCATTATCTGCCAGTGTCACAGTAAACAGCAATCTAGGGGCAGTTCAGAGATTTAAAACATTACCTGTATCATTTCTTTTCTGAGTTCTAATATCCAGAATTAGCTGTACACTTCAAATCCCTATTAAAAAAACCTTGGACCTTAAAATGGTGAAGCATCACATGTGGGTATGTATGTGAGGAAGCACACACAAATACACATATTGTTATGAATTTACTCAGGAAAAGCACAGGTTAAATACACTGTGAGGGCACCTACTCATTTGGGGAGCACTGCAGTCTGATTTGGAATGCAAATTGGACGCTGCAGTCTAGCAATAAATTAGCATTTTTGTACCTTAGTCTACAGAGTAATGTAACATCATTTTAAGACTCATTATTTCAGCAAGAGTGCAATTAGAACACAAGTCCAATTTTTCTTTACACTTTTCACTTCTCATCCTTATGGGAAAAAAATTACTACAACTTATTCACAAATAAAAATTACTATGGATGAAAATTCATATTTGCATATAAATGATAAATAGCCCATCCATTCACTTTATGCTGTCTAAATAGATTGACCTAGTGCTACCTTCTAAAGTATAAAAAAAAACCCCACATAAAAGCAAAGTTGTTTGGGGTTGGTTGTTTGCTTGCTTGTTTGGAGATTTTTCTGAGGTTTGTTTGTTTATGTAGTTTGTATATAAATCTGTTCAAATCTAGTTTATACTAGAAAAATGTATATATTAATTTAAATTCTTATATATAATCAAATAAGTGAATGCATATTTATTTAGTTACCCAATGCATTTCCTACCTCTTTTTTCTTTTTTAATTCCCATTCACGGGTCTCTATTTTCTGGAATATTTGAAGAACAGTGATCAGTTGTTTTAGTTCTCAGATCTAATTGATCATTTCAAAATCAGCATATTGAGACTGCCTATACCTGTGCAGTTGCTGTGACATCATAGCATTTAAGTGTCTTCCATCTTTCTAGAAATGATTCCTTCAGTCAGATCTAAAAAAGAAAGAATATTTGCTATAAACCATCTCCTGGGTAAGTCTCCTTTTCTATATTTTCTTTCCAAACCATTTTCCTATATATGCATTAATAAATCTTCATATTTTAAAAAGTATCTGGTGAATATTTTACTTAGGGCGGCAATTGCTTCTAAGCTTTGTTTCTTGATAGCACCAAATATTTGAGATAATCAACCTTTTTAACAGCAATATTTAGAACAAAGGAACCTATAGGTTGTTTCTTTAAACAATTCCACAAACTTTGTTTCAAATATGAAAAACATCAAGAACACTGGGAGAGGATACCAGACTGTACAATAAGAAATGACATAGAGAAAGTGAATGAGAAACTTGTTCAATTAAAGGAGAGAGCTGCAAAGAAATTAGGCTCAGAAGAAAACACAGGCATAGTATGAAACATTTTCTTATACTACTTCCAAGACAGTCTGCTTTTGGACCCAAGTATATGGGACGCTAGGCCAAGTAAATCCTTGGTCTAGTCTCCGCTATGGTCATGTCCACATCAAGTTCACATCCAGCTTAATTTTAATCCAGCTAGGATGTTTATTTTCCTCAAAAGCCTACACTCATGTATCAGAGGTCAAAGTGAAATCACAGTAACTGATGAAGCAAAGCACAGCATTGCTAAACACGTCTTTGAGCTTTCCCCTCACACCTTGCAATACGCTGTTTTTCTGTGTAGGTATTATTGTCATTAAGGTACTAACAGATCCTCCTGTTAAACATCAGCTCCTCCAAACTACTCAAGTGCCACAGCTCCTTTTTAAGAAGATTCTGATTACTTTTAAGTACTATTAACTGACCATCTACCTCTTTATAGCTTGTGTGTGAGCGTATGCAAGACAGAATGTGAAAAACATTTTACGTCAGCTTCCTTCATATTAGTTGCATTTTATTAACATATTCATGTTGAAACAGAAATCTGCCTCCTAGATGTTTCTTTAAAAACTGTTTCAGGGACTTTTCAAGATGAAATTATGAATAGGTGTTAAAGCTCTGCAAGCCTTAAGAAGAGTAACAAAAAAGCAACAAAACCAAAAAAACCCAGGAAATCAGGAAATTATATAACTTTCTGATTTTCTAAGCAGGAACCACATACACTTGGCTTTCTTCAGCGTACTGTGAAACATGTTTACCATCAGTGATACTTAAGCTACACTAAAGCCATACTCAGAAACTACCCAAACTGCCACCCCTCTCTTTCTGGGTGTGCTTCTGGCACAGAAAAACTATTTCAGTAGGACCATGTGAAATTCCCTCTTAATGTGGGATGAGATTGTTGGTGCAAGTGATCATTGGACAACAATGCCATTTGTAAATGGCAAGACAAGACAGAACATCCAACTGTATAATGAGACCAAATAAACAGTTAATCAAGAGAATAATTGGAAGCTGATGACATTAACAGATCCCCTGGTATCCATTATGATATTATGAAATGTAGTTGAGCACTTACAGCTTTAAATAGCATGACAAGATACCTGACTTTTACTCCCAGTTCTGTGTGGCTTTCAAATCAGTTTACCACTCCATCCCTTCAATCCTATGGATTTTCAACTACATAATAATGATGATGTTGTGGGGCAATGATGTCTTGATTAACACATGAAAGCGTAATTTAAAAGCACAATGTCATTTATGTTGCTAATACTACTACTTCAGTAACAGAGCAGGAAAAATCAAAAGCCAGCTAGAATTACCTCAGCTATGTTGCAACATTTTGCCTATGACTGCCTGAACAAGTTATGATGGATCTGAGGAGTGAAGCAATATCCCCTCTTTGTGTTCCAGCAGAATTTGCTTTGGATTAATGTCAGTCCAGTCCCGCAGACTGACTACTTTTTAGATGTTGAGATGGCATAAGGTGTACTCCTGGAAAACATGTTATGGTTTCATTATATGAAAAATAATTTATGTTCTTAGAGAATATTGTGTGATGCAACCCAAAATGCAGCACACAGGGAAAGCTGGGACATTCACTTTAAAAGCTCACTCCTGAACTCATCAAAACACTAATAAAAATGCACACGTAGCAATTATTTTATGAAAATTAGGCATCAGATTATGGAAATCTGTGAAAGGCTCAAAGAAAAATTAAAATTAGATTATTAACCTTGATATTTAGATTGCTCCACAATTAATATTTATATTTTATAGCTAAAATAGAATTATAACTATAAAATGATGGCATAAGATATTTCATCTTTGAAATATCGCAACGTAATAAGATTAGAGGAACCACTGAGAAACTTTAAGATTTCCAAAATGTGTCTAATTGCCTGTTTTGGGATGTGTATTTCTTATTTACAGCTTCACATGATGCTTATTAAAATAAACAATCAACAGATGGTCCATCCCGGAGTTTAACTCATGCCAGACATTCACACAAGTGTCCAGGGAAAGGAGAAATGCTTAATGAGTAAAAAAAATTATCATACTTAGTGGGGAAAGGGAAGGGAGGGAAAGGAGGGAAGGGAAACCATAAGGTTGCTAGAATACTATTGCACATCCCAAGGATGAGATTGTATACAGTTTTACTAGTTCCCAAAAATTATTTTTCTAAGGAAATTGGGTATTTCTAGAGGATCAAAGTAACAGTTTAAATCAGGCAGTTATCAAAGAAATAGTAAGATGTTCATATAACCTAAAGACATTTCAGAACAGGCCTTCAAGCAACATAAGTGAATCTAATACTACTTAAAAGAAATGTCTGCAACTTGACAATCAATCAATCATTATTTACTAAAAAGAGGAAAAGAAGTAGTAATAAAATATAAACACAGGATACTAAAAATGAGGTTTGAGAGGTTATTACAACCCTATTTGTACTTGAGTCTGGATGTTATATTTGACAGAATTGTAACGAACATACTTCCTCTAATGATCTTAATTTATTCTCATTTCTTTCTACATCATTCTATAATCTAACACTTTTAGCAACAGGGATTTTATTGAATAGGACAGTGTGAAAGGGACTTACTTGCATATAGCCTCATTAGATTCTATACTAATATCCACTAACATCATTATCGTGTTCATAAAATTAACTCCTTTGAGAAATTCTCAGCTAGTTTAAAAAAATATTCTTCGCTGAGTAAATCTTTCACCACTGCATATGATATCCAGCCTTAAAACACAACAGATAAGATTTTTTTTCCTCTCAGAACTCAAATACATGTATAACATATACACTGTATCAATCAAGATAAATATAATAAAAACCTGATTAATAGAAAATGTGATTCAGAATACCAATCTTAATATAATTCCAGACTATTATCTGTATCTATTGTATTATCTACAACTTAAAACCTTTTTTCTGACCAGATATTACTATTATCAGTAAAGTTTTACGTTTGAAAATAAGTAAAATTCTTCAGATTAAAAAGAATTAACATGGGCAATACTATCATCCCAAAATTCTGAAGAAATTGAATCATTTTGATAACTAAACATAAGAAAAATATGCCTTTTTTAACAGGCCAAGTGTGAATTAATAACTTTGTGAACACAAGTAGTTGGCCACATTCCCAAAGGATAGTGTTATTCATCTGGCAAGCTTTAACTCTGAAAATATGCTGACAGTGGAGGGAATAATGAAGGACAGTCAGCTAAGCATGAATGCCAGGCAGTAAAATTTAGGGAGATCCCTGATACCACATTTATACATAAGGGATTCTAAATTGTTTGGCTACATCCTCCACATGGACACTCTAAGTCTCAGCTCTAAGCCTATGAGTATATTTAAAGCCCAATGGCAGCTGGCTGTTCACATTCACTTTCAAAACTGAAGGCCATGCAATAAGCACAGCATTGTTATCATTCAAAAGAGCTCTTTTCCCCCCAGACGGTATTGTGGGTAGTGGATGTGCTGATAAATACCCATACTGACACGTACTGGAGGTACTGGACAAAGGGTAGTACGTACACATGCAGGGAGTTCTAGTTGACCCTGCTTTTAGCAGGGGACTTGGACTACCCTATCTCCACAGGTCTTCTCCAGTTCTCAAACCACACCATGATTGTACTTTCAGATTCCCTATTGATGTAACTATTATTGAAATGTTCCATATAGTTTTTGGTGCCATACGTGCAAAGATACTGCTGAAAACTGGAGATACTTCAGAAAATGAGCCCAGACATTGTCAAAGAAAACATTTTCAATTTAAAAGCTCAAAGTGATTAGTCTAGTAAATTTAGCAAAAAAAAAATTAAGACGCATTTACATTACATCACAGTATCTAAAAGAAAACAAATTTTATTGCAGTCTGTTCAAGTTAGTGAATACTGATGGAATTTGAAACTAGACAAATTCAGAATAGAAATCATATTGAACTTTTTCTTCAAAACAGTAGAGAAATTTTTCAAGATTGGATTCTTGAACACAAAAAAAATTAAATCAAGATGTGATATTTTGCTAGTTATACTTTAAATAGGTCATAGGAATTCTCTGATTAATTCTGTCATTATGCAGCAGTTTAGACTAGATGACCACACTAGTCCCCTCTGGTTTTTTAATCACTTAATTAATTACAGTTATAATTATGTTTGCTGAGAGATTTGGTATCTTAATATGCTCTGAGATTCCCTTAACTTCTGTGGTCTTTGCACACTAAATTGCTTTTTCATATAGCTTTAAAATTTAGAGGTCTGATACATGTAAGAATTACCTACAGCCAACACTTTTGCTTTTTCTTCCCTTCCCGCCAGTCTTCTGGCATAAGTTGCGTACACATTGTGAGGAGAGATGTTATTTGCCCCATACACAAAAACAGTATGTGTATCTCCCTGTGTGAAATTGTTCCATTAATGGCATCAGTCTATTAAAGCATTCAAGTTTATCTTTGGCTCTGTAAAGTCCCTCACATTCAGTTTGAGAAATGTCTAAAAGCACCTTTTGATGTTTTCAAAAGATAGTACTTGGTCTTACATTTTGTCCTGACACAGATTACATCTACCTTTAAGTTAGGGGTTGAGAGGACAGCTGGGCACACAAGAATATGCAACAAACACATAACATAAAATTAAAGTAACAAGAAGAAATGAACATAATAGTATGGAAGGAAAGAATCGTAGAATTGCTTGGTTGGAAAACACCTTTGAGGTTATAAAATCCAACCACACCCGTCCACTGCTAAACCATATCTCTAAGCACTTCATATACTTGTCTTTTAAATACCTCTGGCGACGGTGAATTCAACCACCTCCCTGGGCAGCTGTGCCAGTGCCTGACCACCCTTTCAGTGAAGAAAATTTTCCTAATGTTTAATCTGAACCTCCCCTGGCACAACTTAAGGCCATTTCCTCTCGTCCTATCACTTGTCACCTGGAACGAGAGACCAACACTCACCTCACTTCAGCCTCCTTTCAAGCAATTTCAGACAGTGATGAGGTCTCCCCTCAGCCTCCTCTTCTTTAAGCTAAACAACCCCACTTCCCTCAGCCACTCCTCATAGGGCTTATTCTCCAGCCCCCTTACCAGCCTCGTTGTCCTTCTCTGTGCACGCTCCAGCATCTCAATGTCCTTCTTGTAGTGATGGGCCCAAAACTGAACCCAGCACTCAAGGTGCAGCCTCACCACTGCCGAGCACAGGGGCACAATCACCTCCCTGCTCCTGCTGGCCACGCTACTTCTGATACAAGCCACAATGTCATTAGCCCTCTTGGCCACCTGGGCCACTGCTGGCTCATGTTCAGCTGGCTGTCAACCAGCAGCACCCCCAGGTCCTCCTCTGCCAGGCGGCTTTCCAGCCACTCTTCCCCAAGAAAGACTCCTGCCCAGAGGAGGTAAAGATAAAAATACACAAACAAGAATGCATCTTTTTTCAAATAGTCCTCACTATCAGCCATACATTGCTTCTACTTATCATACAGAAAGAAGAGTCTGACAATTCCCACTAGGAAGCAGCCAGTAGGAGATGCTACTTCACAGGAAAAGAAGGCATAATATTTTTAGACCTGAACTTATGCTCCCTTACTTCCATCATAGTACAATGTGTGCAGGTGTAAGCAACAAAATTCAAGGTAGCTTTATAATGCAATTATCCTTTAAATCTTACCTCAAGGTTCAGTATTTGTTATCCATACCCTGCCTACAAGGGTCAGATGGAGATGATTTATACTTAGTGATGGGGCATCTCTTTAAACTCATCCATTTCTTCTGCTTTCCACTTCAGATTCTCCACATGAATTAAAATGCAGCAGAAATAGCCAAGTTACTGCACATGTGCAGCACTCAAACCACAGAACAGTGAGCTACCCCTACAGACTACCTGCAATACCCAAGTTCTCTCTCCATTGCTCTACAAGCTGTAGTTTTGACATTGACTTTGTTCAGACATTATCACAGTATCACAGTATTGTAAGGTTGGAAGAGACCTTTGAGATCATCGAGTCCAACCTAAGGCCCAACACCTACACCTACTAACTACACCTACTCCTACTTGTCAGTTATACTATGTCACTAAGTGCCTCATCCAAATTCTCTTTGAACAGCTCCAGGGATGGTGACTCCACCACCTCCCAAGGCAGAGCATTCCAGTGAAGACAGAAGAGTATTTGCAGTTAAGAATTTCAGACATAAGATGTAAGAATAATAATCAGGAATTACTAATGCTTGGCTTTTCACATTATGGAGTAAAAAAGTCACATGAAATAAAATGAATGCAAAATGTAACTGTATGAACAATACAGGCCAGATTTTAAAACAAAAGTCCATGGGAAAAATTCTAATGATCTATTTAGTCTCAATAGACATTTAGAAAACACATATTAGAAGTGTTCTAACTTTTTTTAAACTGTTGTGTTTTAGAACTGTAAAATTAATACATTACTATATACATTTCAAAAGAAAGAATTCAATCAGATTTGAGACTTCCTAATTTATTGTAATGATTTTCTCATAGGAAGATCAGCAAATTATGGCTTCTTGTAAACTGCACAGAAAAATTAATGAAAACAATGCATCCAAGGCCTCCACACATCGTAAAGTGCATAGGTGTTGCAGAGGTCATTTTGCATCAGAGAATTTTCATGTCAGTTAAGGTAGAATATTGTGGAAGATTCAGCTGAGCTTTATGGAATATAATAAGGTAGAGAAAGAATAAAGAATAGAATAAACAAGATGTCCATGCAATGGCAGTAAATATTTGGTTGCTAACGAGTTCAGATGCCCCACTGCGGACTCTTTTCTTCAAGGTCTGGTTAGGGAGCAACTACAGTAGATTCTTTGTGTAGATGCCAGCTATGTTTTTGCTACCACTGGTCTTTTCTCCAACTGCATCCATTTCATCCAAGCTCTGAATCGTATAAGGAAAGAAAAACAAGCCCAAAAGTGGAGATTAGCAATAGAGTAAAAAAGAGAACTAAATAAAAGCCTGTTACATGGGTCCTCCCACCGGCACAGAAAGCTCAAGGCTTATAGAGAATTGTGAAGCTGAAAATATAATTCATGTTTAATGTTTACTTTAAGGTCCATGTTGTCTATGTTTATTTGTTAAAACTGGAGAGATCATGGATATTCAATTTCTAAAATAAAGAAGGTTAAGCTGTGCTTAGAACAATTTCTGAGCAATATTTTTACTCCTTGGCATATCCTCCAATGAGCAATGCATCACTGTCTCTGATGGCCTCGTGACAACAGTAAGGAATCTAAAACAGGCATCATTGTCATTCCTTTAGAGTAACAGTCATGCTAAAAAAAGAAAACCACAACTTTTTTGAAAAAAATAAACAAAAACAAAATCCAAGGAAAAACAGATTGCATAATTTAACTTTGCTGGGAAAATCAGAGAAGTTCTATACATTAAGTGTACCTAGATATATATATGCATATGTGCTTTATATAAGTGTATATGTGTGTATGTATGCACATCTGTAGATGTTTACATGCCCATACATACACATATATACTCCCATGAAGTTCTAGTCAGTTGCGAAATAATGAACAAATGAGATCTTTCTGCAATATGCATGCCCAGCAACAAAAGGCACGTAAATCATGTCCTAACAGAACATCCACTAAGTGCTGTGCTGCACAGTGTCCCTCACCTCCACCCCCTTATCGTTCCCAGAAAACCAGAGAAAGAGATTTAAAAAACATAACCGAAATTGACTGTTCAATTACAGGCTATGAAAGAACAGTTTATAAATATCTTCCATGAGCACTGGTTTAATGATGCTGGTTCAGTGAACTCCCTGAATCCTGTAATCCCTGTTATATACTTAGAGCCTTTGTAAGGATCAAAGTAGCATACAATATCTTTATTACACAGCAACATTTTAACAGGACAAGCTGGAGGAAATGAAGATTAACAAAACTTTTTTTTTTTTTTTTTAAATGGCACATTTTGGGTGGTTTTCAAGCTAAGATTCCTTTACAAACTCTAATTGCAATCTTTTAATATAACATGATTAGAGGATCTTCCTAATCTGGAAAAGTAAATCACATAAATGGATTGCAGATCAGTTTTCAGATGACGCCACCCCCCCCCCAAAACAAAAATTCCCACAAAGATAGTAAAAGCTGTTGATCAAAACACAGCAAACCAAAACACTTTCAGCTTTACTCTAGCATAAGTAAATTGATTTGTGTTTTAGACATCAGACATATCTAAGTTTTCTTTGCACCTATAAAAAATCTAGACTTTTAACAAAGAAGGAATCGCATTCTACATTGTAGAAATTTAACCAAATACAAATATCCTAAAATATTTTTTCCACCAATCCTTGGAGAACTAAAATAATTTCAAAGCCAACATTTACTCTGAGAGATTCTTAAGTAGCTCCAAAGCATAATTATAATGGAAAATTCTGGCTGAACAAAATTAGGATTTTTTTTTTAATGTTCTTATGCTCATGACACTTACCCAGCTGGCACCATAAAAATCAATTTTTTTGTTTTACCATTAAGAACTCGGGTGTGGGTCACAGTAACTTGAACAGTTTTCCCTTAATCCTGCAATGCATTATGAACATGAGGATTCTTTATGTCTTTCTGAATCTATTTGCTAACATTGTAGGTAGTAAGAAGGCACATCTACTTCAAAACCTATTTTCTGATCATTTGAAAAGTATTTTAAATACTTATCACATGGTACCTAAAAGAAGTAATCTGAGATGTTCAGGTGTGAAACAATCACCTGCATAAAATTCTTAACGGACAAGTTTAATAAAACTAACTTTTTGGTGTGCCTTTTTTAATTACCCTGCACTAAAAAGATATTTTATTCATTTCTGGTATGGATAATCATGGGATTTCATATATCAAGCATCCTCTAAACAGACTATAGTAACTTATTATTTCATATTTGAAACTCTTAGGAACTTAGCTGCAGTTGTCATTCAATACATAAATATTTCATTGTAAAATGAACTTTGGAAGGATAAAATACCATATCAGAGCAAAAACAATGGCAGTTGTGATAGAAAGGGTCTCCCATGAAAGAAAAGACATTCTACAGCTTTCTTCTAAAGTCTGACCTCTTTTAACATTTCCATTCTTTTCTCATTAATCAGTAACACATACCTCCAGAGCAAAGGCTTAAATTGTGCACAGTCTGAATTACACTTTCTCTGAATCAGCACAAAGATGTTTATTTGCTTGTTTTTACAGATACCACACGCTTACAATGCTTCAGCTCATTTTAGCACATACTTGCAGAAAAAACTGTTGCAGTGGGAACCACAGCTGAAGACAAAATGAGGAATGAATGATCCTAAGGTACATGTCGACCCAACTAAGCCTCTCGAGCTAGTACCCATATGTTAGCTTAAGTGGCCACTGAATGACCTCGCACTGTGTTCTGTCATGCTAGCTTGCAGGTATGACAGATGTTACAGGAGGATGGACAGATGGTCCTGTCTGATGTTCTAACATGTATGACCTGTCCTTTGTGGACATTTCACACTTTTCAGATGACAAATTAATGGCTTTATTGTGAGGAAAAACACCCTGTTTAACTGATAAATTTAATGGTGAGGAAGAAGACTATACAAGCATATGGCAGGTGGTGAGGTATGCTGAGCTTGGGAATTCTGTGCAGTGTGTCCTGGAAACCTTGAAGAGGTCTGTCTTAGACTGACATACCTCAGAGATTCCCAGCATCAGAATTAATGTAAGTTGAACTCATTACTCTCACTTTCTAATTATTCAGTAAATAGCATTTAACTACATAGATGTTTGAGTCTTTTTTTACCAATAGCCAGAAAAAAAAAGTAGTATGAAAGAACTGTAAACAATCTGAAACTGTCTTTGAGCACAAAACCTATTTTAGCACCAAATCTCCTGTTTGGTCAATGACAAAGAAAAGACACACTAAGAACTGGACTGTTTTCATGGCCTCTACCAGTAACTTAACTCTGCAATTGACAAGTGAAGGAAAAGGGAAGTGGTAATAAAATCTATGATTTGATCCAATGCAATTTTTACCCTTCTCAAATACATGCTTCATTAGAACAATACCTTTTGTTTCCTGCCAGACTGAAGCAAACTGTTTCTATATGGTGAAGTACATGCCTGGTATTTCCATATCTGCCAATATTTGTTTCTCCCTCAGCCTTTTAGACATCAAATTCTAATGGACATAAAACAGAAGTATAAGGATGATAAAGGAAGCACGGCTGCTCTTTCATGAAGCACAACACTGTCAGTACAAAACCAAACTTAGGAAGGGACTATAAAAAGCAAAAGCAGAACAAATAAACCTACTTGAAAAAATGTCCATTTCCATGACAACAGGAACACATCATTAAGGGCCAGTATACTTCAGAGGAACTTTTCTCTAACAGACAGTACACTAACTGCATTTTCATTATATTATTTTTTTAAAAACAGAAAAAGCTCTTTCTCTGGAGTTTTCCCATAAAAAGACTGATAAAGGAACACAAGACAAATGATTCAAATGGTTTCTTTTCATATATAAGTCAGAAAACGTCACTGCCCAGAGCTTAGAGAAAAGAAATGTAGTTATTGTGAGCAATGCTGAACAGATTTATCTCTCAAAAGTCTGAGGATTAGTTATAAAATTATAGAAATGCTATAAATTTCTCACACTCACCCTGAGTTTTCTGAAGTTCATTTAAAAAATAAGCCCATGCAGTTTTGCTATTAATAGACTATTCTACATTTTCATTTATTGGTATATAGATTTCCTTCCTTTTTGTTCCTTCCTTTTGCAGACACCACCTTGTCATGCCAGTCCAAATACTTTACGCATATACTTTAGTGCACATTTAAGATGTAAAGACAGAGAAACAGAATCAGTCTTTCCTAAAAACAGAAGTATACCAGCCTTCTTGTATCACTATAGCTTTATCTATACCATCCTTTTATGGAGATCCCCATTCTGAACAAAAATTATCATTTTACTTCTAATTCTTGAAACACATTATGCTTTTCTTTACACTGTTATAAAAAAATCATCATCATCTTCCTGATGCTATTTCTATTCTGTTGTTCTCCCTAGTTCCTTCCAGCCTAACAAAATTCCAGAATTTCAGTTTCCATTGCTGGAAAACACCAGGACTAAAGAGTTATTCAAACAAAATAATCAGAGGTTTGTAACTCTGGATGACTAGCAGTTGCTACATTCTGTCCATTCAGTGGCAGTTTTTTCAGGGTTTTGAAGTTGTACACATGCTTTTGAGACTGCACACAGTAGAACAGGTGTCACTTGCTTATGAAATGTGCTAGTTTCAACAATTCCACATAGTAAATTTGTACTGCCTGACAAAGATGGACTTCCTTCAAAATTCCTTACCAGACTTCATAAAACATCACACTCCTAACTGGAATCTAATGAGCTGCCTGCTATTAAGTCAAAGAGAACTTCTGGTATGTTTTGATTATACTCTCCGTGGGAACGTTAGGAATATTTAGTTCTAGCAGATTTAATAAAATAATAATTCTATTAAATAGAATTATTAAGGAATAAGTAACTACCAGCCTACTAGTTTAAATGCTAAAGATGGACCTGAAACTCACTCTACTACCATTCACTTTGCAGTCCTACGCTCTACAGAATAATCTCTACTTCAGAGATGAAAGTGAGAACATGTAAGTGAAGCACTCAGCAAATGTAGTCAAAGTCCAAGGTACTCCTTGCTATCATTTTTTATTATATCATGTATAGTATCAGTAAAAAAACCACTGAAGTTGCACAGAAAGAATTAGATTTTTTTCAGATTGGAGGAGTATGAACCACTAAACAGGACCAACAATGACAGCAACCCAATGTGCAACAGAATAGGACCCAAGATTTCTTTCTCTGGTAGAGTTGAGCGTAAAAGTAAGGTATCTTATCATACTAACCAACACTGAAGTGTAATATTGAAGAGGTAAAATCTTGAACATCTTCTCTCACTTAAAGCTTAAAATATTTGGTTTTTAATGAATGCAGAGACTTAAATGGTGAATTGAATCACTCTTCTCACAGGGCAATAACCTCTGCAAAATACCTCCTTAAACATCCTTTGTTCTCATGGAACAGTTTGTACATGTTTTGAATTTTGTCATTCATACTTAGCATGTATAATAAAAACAGGATAATCAAGAAAGTAAACAAAAATCCCACTTATATCTTTTCTATTACATTAAGTTTACCTAATAATATGGATGTAAGCAAGCAATAACAGACAGAGTGCTGGTGTACAAAGTATGTCTTGAGTGACTTGTAATTCTGACCATCTTCAGAACACTCTTCTTCATAAAATCATCTTATACCTTGAATTCAAAAGAGAACAGCCTTATACAAAGAGACCTGAAAGAACTGCACTTTTTTATTTGTGTATAAATTTAGAGGAAAGAAATTGTTGACATGCAAAGTATTGCAACTCTACCACAGCTCAGTTTCTTCTGTAATATCCTTGTTTACATGTTAATGAATTTAAATCTTTTTTTTACCATATTGTACATACAAAACTATTATTCTTACAGATAACTAAGAAGCCAAAAACCTACCCAATATTTAACACACACACCCCAAAGTAACACACTAAGCTACCCACTGTAGGGTGTTAAATTTGTATATTGTATTACTTACCATTAACAAGTCATAGGTCTGCACTAAAAATCAAAGAGATAACATAGAAAATTATTTCATTCAGAGATTTGAACACTGTGTTGGGTGGAAGGGAAGGTCATTTTTCACTGGGAAAAGCTAACTCTTCTCAAGTGTCAAAGCATCACAGTCAATAGTTGAATACTTTTTAGCTGATTGTATTTTTCTACCTATTTAGACTAAAGTCATACCTCATTGTTCCAAATGGACCCTGAGCAGGATAGGATAAGCAATGCTAAAGTGAAAGAAAGACTAAAATAGGTTCCTAATTAAACTATAACTTAAAAGCCTTCAGATAGAGGGAGATGGAGAGAAGGGAAGTGAATGGAAATAAGAGCAAGTTTGATACCGATTATTAATCCAAAATGATTTGGGGACATAATAAAGGACTACATCTTCAACTCCACATACCATTCCATAAAGGCAACCTGAAAATGTAGGGTTTTCAGAGGAACTGGTTACTCAATCAGACAAACTGAGCATCTCACAGGACATCAGCTAGAACCTACTGTATACAAATTACTTCTGAAGCTAATACAACAAACAGACATATGGAATGCTTTCATAACGATTTAAACATTTTGATAAACTTTTTGAAGTTTTTTTTAGATTTCTTTTCTTATTTACTTATAATTTTTACCACTTATTTTATGTTTATGTGGTTTTTTACGCATACACAATCAGACAAGTTATAAACCAAACCTAAAGAAACTACATATCTCCTTCTTTATTCTCCCTTATTTAAAGTGTTTGTTTGAGAGAGATATGACAGTATCTTCAGTGCATCTTTTCTGCTTTTCATTTGCATGGACAGCCCAATATCTGCTGCCTTTTTTTTTTTCTCTCCAAAACACAGCCCCAGTTTCCTTGACTGACTAGCACAGTGCCTGCAGCTATCTTTACTGAACAATTGTCAAAACAAGCTACAATCTGGTGACTCTGAAAAGCCTTTCTAAAGCAGTATTTTGTGAAATGTTTATAGCAGCATAGTTTTATTAGCAAACTTCTTGACTACCAGTCCAGCCTGTCTTGGCTCTTGAGCATTGATATCCAGCAAAAGCAGCTTTCTTGCTAATGCTCAGCACCCAGTATTCCCAATAATCTCCTATTGGGCCAAATGACATCCTGTACCCGAGGCTTCTGCCCTATTTAAGAAACCATCCTGCACTGTGATGAACAGCACCTGCTTCATTCATTTATTTATTCACTAATACCTGTCTGTAAGCTGGGTTTTGCAAGTATGGCTGAGCAGCAGAGAAAGGACTATTTGCCTTGCATGTGCTGCTGCTACTGGGGACAAATGCAAGCTATTAGAGGGCAAAAAGATTTTTTGGAGAGAATTGCACACCGTAATTGGACACAAGCTAACACAAGACAGGCCAGAAACCTGCGGGGGTCTACAATGGGAGACCCTGAATAGGAGAAAGTAGCATACTTTGCCCAGGAAACACAGCAACACTACATTGCTTACTGCAACCAAGAATGCCAGTGAAAGGTGTTGGACTAGAAAGTGAACAAAAGGATCCATCACTTTAACCTTTGACATCCAAGAGATCTGCATTTCTATTTTAGCTTTAGTCCCAAAAAATCATATCTTTAGATTTATAAAGCTGTTTTGAGTACCCACTTTAAGGAAGTGATACTCTGACAAGAGTCCAGTCAAACAAATATAATGGAGCAAGCAATCCAAAGATCTCCCAGTCTCCCACATTCAAGCAATTCACATGTCTACCCAAAAGAAGCGGGGAAGTGAATGGAGCAGTTGGGAGGGAAAAAACCCAACAAAACCAAACAACAATATAGCTGTGAAAGAAATATTTTCCAGACAGTTATCTGTTTGGTTTTATTACTAGGTAACAAATAAAAAATAAACATTTCAAACATGCTGTATAAAAATTATTTCAATTCCTAAATTTTAATGATTTAACATATTTGGGAGCAATTCTACTAATAATAGCTTAATACTATATCTTTTTTTTCTACCTGTTACAGAAAAAAGCAAGAACAAATCTAGTTGTTCTGTGGATTGCAACAGAGTCAAACCCAAGACATTTGACTAACTAGGAAAGGATAGAAAATTGATGTTCTCCCACAACTGTTTTTCTTAAAGTTGACATAAAAAGGGAATTGCAAGTCATACGTGAAAACCCACATGCCTAACCTGTGGGGAAAAAACCCCCAACAAAACAGATAAAGTTTTAGTTCCATCAGCACTTTTTTCCTCCCTTCTTTGGTCACTTTCTGAATGGACTGCCAGGCTGGATGACAATTTCCCACAGTTCTGTCATTGCCCTGCTAGCTATTTCCTTCCAGTGATATCTTACAGTATGATAGTCACATCTTCTGTGATACTTCCACCATGAAGGGAAAATTGTCACTAAATGTAGTGTAACAGCTTGAAAATATACTGAAAAAATAACTGCTGAAGCTTTGTCGATTGTTACTTTAAAAAGAGAAACAACCCTGAAGACCTGTGTTTGGCAGCATTACTGTGAGAAATGAATAAACATCCTTTCACTCCTTCCCAATGACATCAAGCAGAAAAGAGGAAGGGAAGTCGACAGAGGTCACTGACTAACATGAAGAGCTCTGTAGAAATGTCTCTGGATTTTAATCTGGACTGACAGCTATCCTATTCTTCACTAGTGTTACGTATAATGGACATATAACTCTTGCTTCAAAGTCAAAATTACCCTTTGTCTAACTCTTTTTAAGACAGAGTTACAAGTCCTCATTCCAGCCTCCTGAGCCAAACTGCACATGAATCAAATATTTACTTGTACATGTAGTAGCCTGAGCCAATATGCTAAACAAAGTAGCAAAAAGTCCCTGAAGTACATTGCATTCTTTATGCAGTTCTAAGAGAATTAGCATATCTATTATCTGTATGACCTCAAGGAAATTATTAATAAAAACTTTAATGAATAAATTTAAGTTGTTGAGACATTGCAATATGTGGATGATGAAGAAAAAGGAAAGCCATCTTCCATCAATTGAAAAACATTAAACATCTAAAGATGTTTAATTGGCTTGCATATTTAACTGTGGTTTATACAGTCACAAATTTTACTTCTAAAGAGTCAATTGAATGTGTGCGTATCTGTTCCTAATTCTGATTTTTCAACTGCCTTTTCAGTTGCAAAATTGTACAGATATTAATTCTATTTATCTATATCCTTCTCCAGTTTAGCATATATGTCAAATCTCAAGATTAATTCTTCCAACAGAAATTCACACCTCATTTTTTTATCTGGTATAATTTTTCTGTATTAGCATTTGAAGAACACTGCCTCCTACCCTGACAGTAAGGGGCAAGGTTAACTCTCACAATCCTGCACAGCCCATAGGATGAACAGAAAAAAGTTGCAGCCTTGTGGGTCTCAGAACAAGACCCTTCCACACTACAGCTGGGAAAATGGTTGACAAAAAATGTCATTCTGCAGGAACAAGAGAGGTGTCATGACCAGAGCAACATTTGGGGACCCCCAGACTTTCTTTTGGTGATATTCTATGGTGGTATAATTCTCATGCAATGAGAAACCTAACATGTAACAGATGAAACAACGGACAACAAACAAACAAATAAATCTACAACAAAGTGACAACAACATACAGCAATCTTGAAGAATTTGAGCTGAAGACATCGTGTTTATTCTCTATAGTCTCTGTTAGACATTTGTCTCAGCTGCAGGTTCACCTGCGCTACACATTTTCT
Source organism: Geococcyx californianus (assembly GCA_013389885.1). NCBI lineage: Eukaryota > Metazoa > Chordata > Aves > Cuculiformes > Neomorphidae > Geococcyx > Geococcyx californianus. Next base: position 43,053 of record VWPV01017796.1, on the reverse strand, counting down.
TTCCATTTTTTCTCCTGTTAATTCCTAATCTATCTAGTGGAGACTGAAACTGATTTAAAGTGTCAATAATAGATTTTTATTTTCCCAATCCGAGTTCCATCAAGCATGGGCAATCTGACTATCTACATGATACAGCTGTAATCTGTTTAACGGCATGTTACACAATGAGAATGCAGCTTTTTCATTACCGAGCACTCAAAAAACCAAAACTACTTAGGCAAGTGCATTCATGCACCTTTTAGAAAAGTGGTTAGAGAAGCAGAAGATTTAGTCTCTCCCTTCCCTACTTCTATCTATTTCTAAATCAGAAGTAGCGTAGCACTTAATGCACTGAATTGCTATGAGAACTATTAGGGGTCCAGACTCAAAAATGCTGCTGCAAATTAGCATTAAGTGAAGACAAGGGGATTGTCTCAGAACAAAATTAGTATCTTAAATCAAACCCAATCTGCATGGTTTAAAGTGAGTCCAAAGCACTCTCATTAACCTCAGTCCTATAAGCCATCTGTTTATCACAATGTGTTATCATAAAACAAAGTCTGATTCCTTGCAATGAGTTGTTTCTGTCATTTGTATCATATAACTGATTATAAAGCATATGTGCACTAGAATAACAATGAATTTTCTATCTTTCCTTTCTTCCCCATAAGCAGTAGAGGGCCTTAAGTCAATAATGTGAATTGTACATTAGACACCCATTAGTTCTGATGTATCAAGATGATGTTGCATGCGAAATTAGTAAACTGAAAATACCTTCTACGGACTGGAAATGCTAATCCTTATTGGGGTAAATATTCAGTTCTTTCTCTGAAAGAAATTCTCTTCATAAGCCCAAAATCAAATAAAATACTGGAAAAATATCCATAAAGAGATTTCTGAAAATATACGCATTTTTCCCTCAGTAGTTACAATAAACTCCCAAGGACAGGGCTAGCCAAACTATCTAACAAAAATTGCACCAGAAACTTAACCTAGATAGCCTAAAAAATAGACTAGATTAACCATATGGTCCTTGGTATATCAAAGTTGTTAAACTACTTGGGCACAATATATTCAGAATTCAGCAAACGTAGCTGCTGCTACCGAAATATACATTCAGAGGCACCTTAATTATTTGATCTTATAAAGTCATTAGCTGCAATGAATACCCTGAAAAGTAAATAGAACAGGAATAGTAGTCCAACTGTCAAAGACACTTCCTTACAACTTTCCTTGTCATTCCTCAGAATTTCAGGCTTAGGATACAAGTGTAAGAATGTTGTTGACAAGCCATCAGATTTTCTGTTGCCTAAGCCCATTTACGCATATCCATCCATATAGGTTTCATCACTGTAAAGTCAGAAACCCAGCACAACAGTCACTAGGAATCATCTAAAAACAAGACTATAAGCACTGTTAAAGTTCTAATTAGTCAATTTTTTGTATGAAAAACATTTTCAACTTTCAGCAATTTGGTCTATGTCTTATTGACTAGATGAAATAGCTTTCTACTATCAAAGTTTTGTTTATTTTATCATACTTCACAATGTGACCATCTCAATCTCTTTTTTTAGCTAAATGATCCATTGCATTCTCTGTTTCACTACAACAAATCGGTATTTTCTATTTTGCTGAGATCCCTGAAAAAAAACATTAAACAGTTTATAATCAATCCCTTCAGGCTCTCACTTAAAATATAGCACATAAGGTGCCAATTCCCCTATATAACTTAATTGGGAGTCAGCACACAGCTTTTACTCTAAAGAGTACCATTTTAAACTTGTATCACTTCTATTTTAATCAAAATGTCAAGCACGAAAAAAAACAAACCCAAAACAACAATTCCCACAATCCAGTCTGTTTTTAAATACATCATTACATTAATACTGTCAAGCAAGATCTACTTTGCACAAACCCTACCTGACTGTATTAGTTATATTATAATCCTTCACTTTCTGATTAACCAAGTCTCATAAGAAACATTTAATTTGTTGCCTGGGATCAGCATCATACTAATAAGAACAGAAATATTTATTTCTTTCATCTCATCCTTTTCCAATATCAGAATTGTTACACCTGCATCAGGAGCTACTACTTCTCTTTTACAAGTAGTTTTTTGGGAAGTCTAACAAAGCTGGTTCTTACAACTTAAAGGCTTTTGTGGGCTGCTCTTTTATCTCTTCAGTTTAAAAGAGAAATGATAAAAGGCACATAAACAGGATGCATATTTTGACAGGAGGGCCTCTATTTGTTGCCCTTTCCCATCATGCAGAATCAAACTAGAATTATAGAATGAATGCACAAAAGCTGAAATTTATGAACAGGGTTTGAAAAAGCCCGTCTTTTGCTGAGACTACTCAAACATTAACTAAAAGACATGAAACAGTCTGAAGGCAAAATGTTGGGCTGAGACATTCAACTACACAAAATATAGCAAAATCTACAACTTCAACCCTGCTGCCAACAAAAAATCAGACTCTTGGGATTTACTCCATCATTTAGAAGTTGCATTATGCTTCATGACCAGCTCACTCAGTGCAATTACTCAGCTTTCCTGACAACTTAAGTTCAATTGTACAAATGAGTCTTGAAATATCAAGATATTTAAAACATATCTATATGTTCAAGTATATGGTCAGACTAATTGTTTTCAGTGGAACCATTCAATTCACACAACCACATTATCTTACTGAGTTGGAGACACAATTGAGAGAAAAACAGTTTCTGTGGCCATTTTACTGAATTAATAATGCAATTGTCCTTGATAATGTTTAGAAAATGTTTTAAAATCACATACATCCAGTATTATCTGCAATAGTAAACCAACTAAACGATATGGACATTAGAAATAAATTGATTTTATAAATGATTGCTCTTATGAATCTGAGAGGCTTTTGGGGTTTGGAATTAAATTTCAAAAGCACATATACACTATCTCATATTTCTACAATGAAAATTACGTACTAAAACACAGATTGATAGAAAGTCTGCTTTCTGAAGGAGGTCCACCTTAATGCTGTGCAGCTGACACTGCCTCAAAGAAGAGAGTTTGAAAGAAATATTACCATGAACAAAATTAAATTTCCATCACTGAGGACTGATGCCACATATTTACCTCGTTAAAAATGATAGGTGATGATATCTGCTGATAATTCCGAAAACTCAGATACTATGAATAGAAACACTGTAAAAGTTCCATTTCTTAAAGTCTTACAGTGTTATTTTATCATAATAAATTAGCATGTTATTCAAGCTGGCAATTTGCTTAATATGTAGTGTTTTTCTTACTGAGCTCTTAATTAGGCGAACAATTTAGAAGGCATAGGAAACAAAGGAGTTAATTTCATCTGTTTGTACATGAAAAGAACCAAAAGTTAATGCTAAGCATGCACCAAATAAAACTGAAGCCAGATGGCATAACCTGTGAAAGACTCAATTTTCATTTTCATGAAACTGTAATGTGAACAGCATCTTGTCTGCTAATTAGCAGAACTTGATGATTCCACTTTCATTATATGTAACATATGTACATATATAACATATGAACTTCAGCATATGTACAACATTCTATAATAAATATTGATAGAGATACCATACTATTTATTTGAACTTCTTCCTCAAAGTCCTTATACAGAATTTGGAAAGTATACAATAGTGTTAAAATCCTATTCAATGAGGAATGTTTTTTACATGGAAACCTGAAGTGAACCCCAACGTTTGCCTAGTAATACTGTGGTACTGCCTAGAAATTCAGTGAAGTAGCACAGACCACACACTGTGAAAAGATAAAATCAGAGACATGGGCCATGCCTCAGAGAACTTTTATTTAAACTATTAAACTAAATACTCCATCATAAAAAGGAGCAAACCAGTAGACTATTTACATATCTCCTGAAATAGTCCTAAAACTGAAAGGCTAAGCAAGGGACAGTGCAAGACAGAAAGCAGAAGGATTAGAAATGTGTCTAAGGTCAGGACCAGAGGTCTGACAGACGTAATTTTAATAAAATACTTAGCCACTTGGTGAGCTCTTAGACCTTAGAATGTGTTGGCACTATGACACAGAACTCAGGTCTGGAAGACCAGACCTCAGTCATTTTTGTTATCTCATTTGCATGTCTGTTTTCAAGACAAATTACTGCACCCGATCACTTAAGAATCCCTGCCTGTACAAATCTTCCCCTTTCATCTCCCATACTTTCTGTAAGCATGAAGTAAATTATCTGGACTTAAACACCTGCAGAGGTGTTAATTGGAGTTGTTACACCTCAACCCACACTCCTTTGTGACTTGGTGACTAGATAGACTAGCTAGTACAAAAATAACACTGAAATTACAGACTCCCAATTCATACCTCCTTATACCCCTCTGATAAGAACTAATTGATTAATATTCTCTCATAAACAGCAGCGAGAATTATGTCACTTGAATAGATATTTCTCATCCTGTTGCCTCTCTAGGTGGTATGTCCATATTATTGAATGGTTACATTCACGTATGATAATTTGCACTAAGATGAAGACAAAATTCAATTGGAATCAAAATCACATTCCAGTGGATAGAGGTGGTTGGACTGCATATGCGGCAAGGAGAAATATTAGTTATAACTTTTTTTGTGTAAATATCATTATGAAAGCAACAGCCTTTAGTGCTGTTACAGAAAATACACAGTGATTCAAACACTTGGACATTTCTGTCCCTCTTCTACCTGTAAAATTTCTGTAAGCTGCACTGTAAGCCAAGTCTGCAAAAATATGCAGTTTTCTACAAAGTGTGTATGATTAGGTTTCAACATCACCGTTTTTGAAAATCACAACCACTCTGCAACAAGAATTCTCACATGTTGAACGCTCTTCAGCAACTGCAAATTTTCCCATATTTCTCAAAAGACCATTTGCTGAACCTATGACATTACAAAAGCGGAAGAAACAAGAAAATCAAGATCTAGATATTTAATTAATGAAACAAAATATCAGACTGAAAATAGTCACGTTCAAAGTAGATGTCAGCGAGCCACAGTGTAGGAGGCTGATTAATCCACATCATCTTTATTCTGAGGATTTTTATCTGATTTATTCTTCCTATAGGTTTCTGCAAATTCTGGCCTAAAGAGACTATAAAGAATGATAAAACTATAAAATGAATCAAGACAAGTTATGTCTGCAATCTGAATTGTAGCTTTTTTGAAGCTTGCTAATTCCTTTTCCAGCTCATGCCTTTGATAAACTTAAATATAAAAAACAACCCTTTCTCAAGAGTCAAAGAAAGCTGCAACACAAAAAGTAGATGGTGTTACACTTCCAATAAACAATCCAAACCCTAAGTAGCCATATCTTTGTTTAGTTATTATCCAGCAAAAAATTAATTCTACTAATTCAGCATGGGTTATTGTGTTAATTTCATCATCTTTGATGGAGCTATCACTGAATGACTATATTTTAGTTGGCACAGTAAATATATTATGAACTCTTTTTACTGTTTTTATCAGTTTTGAAATGTAAGTTGTGTTTATATTGTTATTTTGATTCACCTTATCTTTGGACAGTTTATTGGACTATTCATCTAGTAAAGCTTGTTTTAGTGAACAACTGAAAACACCATTTTACTGTTAATCTTAAGTTATATGCTTTAACTTAAATGTCTATCTACTGATCCACTTCCATTGCCTTTTATTAGTACTGGGAAAATCAATCAGCTTACATTCCAATTTCAGTTATATTCATTATATCCTCACATTTGGAAGGCAAAGGAAGGAGTTGCCTTTAATCTACAGTAACATTCGCCTTGTATTTTAAGACTACATCATTAATGACTGCCATTTTTCAATCCAGAAGTTACCATTATGGCAGCTTCTTAGATCTTAAGACATATTCACTTTTGCAGTATTCAATGATAGTCATATGGGGCAGGGAGCTTAAGTTATGATGTCAGTCTGAACCACTACCTGGAATTTTGACACTATTTATGTATGCATCTTGATGTGTCTTCTTGTTTTCAGTTTCCAGCTAGGTAATCATTCCAGTTTCTAGATTTCTCCTGAAAGTGATCAGCAGTTAACGACCCCTCTAATTCACTAGTACCAAGATCTTATTTATTAGCTTTGCTAAATACGAACCAAAATCTAACATAGCTGCCTACTATGCTATGGGATCAAGGATAACTGTGAAAACCTATAATGGCTATGTCTTTGACCATGCTATTAAACAAAGATTGTCAGCAGGCATCAGTACATCAAGGACATCAACCTCTAGGGCCCTATCACGTTACTATAATTACCCAGAAGCTAAGGCACGGTAAATGAAAAAGAGAACAATAAAAGGTAGCACATTAAAAATGGAAAGCAGAATTTTAAAGATTAGTAGCAAGCAAAACATTTTAAAACAAAATCTTGAGAAGTAGATCATTATTTTATTCAAATGCATGTAATTGGTTTTATATGTATCTTTATTATATACATATATACACACATGCATAGACATCATCCAGAGAGTTGAGCACACAGCTACTGTCAGTTCTTTTAATGGAAATATCACTTATAATTAAGCCCAGTAATATAATAAAGAGTAAAGCAGTTCCTGGAACCACAAACACAGCTTTCAGAAAGCACTAAAGGAACTGAGTAAGAACAGAAGCATAGTCTTTATGTTTTTCATTTTCATTAAGATATTCTCTGCCAAAGAACATAGCTGAATGGATCCAGAAACCAGAAATATTTTTAAGGTCTATTAATAACTAGATGAATGTTTTTCATCTAACTAATGTTATTCAACTAATCTTCATTGAACCTGTCACATGATTAAATGTATAAAAAAAAGTACAAGCCAAAACTGTGTGCAATAATTATTCAGATGCATGAATCTATGTCAAAGTGGTGGGCCTTAAGTATAGATAGTGCAGGTAGTATCTATCCATTTTCTGAAAGCAAAATGAATTATCATGCATTTCAGGATGCTCCATATAATAACACAAAAGATTATATTTGTATAAGAGATCTGTGATTTTTTTTTATTTTTGTTAGTGTTGAACTAAGCCACAGTAACTGGTCACAGTAAATGACCATCAGACCACACTTCCAATGACACTTAAATTTTAAGTATTGCAGATCACTTTGGTTAGGGACAATATTAGAAATACAGGGATATATTATGTCTTCAGAAAGACAGCATTTGCTTTTTTTATCTGGCACATACTGTGCATACTTTTGCTTTGGATTCAACTTCTGTGAAATTCCCAGAGGCTGCATCTAGGATCTAAGTCAAAGTGTACATATATACACTTAGCTCGCCATAATCAAACTTGTAATAAAAGCGAAAATTCTCAGGTCATTAGAGATTACTCAGTTTGTCCTTATGCAATATGGCTGGGTGAACATACCTAGATGTTTATCACAGCACCCTGTCTCCTCAGTGACACAATATCTACCAGTGAGCAGCAAGTCATGTTTGCTCCAGTACAGTATTTACCTATGCAATCCAGACTGGCACTATTCTGCTCCACCACCAAACTAGATATGTAGCAAAAAAAAGCACCTCTACATGCAAATTTCACATTTGCAGAAGTTACGTTTAGAAGAGATTCACATAAGAAATCTGGAATACAGAAGATCACTACCTAATGTCTTCTGTATTACCATGAGAAAAAGGTCATGAAAAGCACTGGCTTTTGTGGATCATCCCCTGCACCTAGAAATTTATCACCAACACTTACATTAAAGAAATGTAATGAAGGCCATAGGCAAAATAAATAAAGTACATTAAAAATTAACCAGATCAGTGCAGAATGCCTTTGAAACTCCTAGCTTAATTAAACCTTCAAAATGCAAATCTCAGTGTCTTTCGTCAAAAGACTGGACTGGCTTTAGCCCTGACTGTCATGCAAGGATTAAGGTCTAATCCTTATTTCACAGTTTGGCTAAGTAACAGCTGCTTTAGCTGTCTCTCTACCCAAAGTGGGCAGAATTGATTGCAGACTAAGTGGGCAAGTATGTGATAAAAAGCCACCAGGAAAGTAAAAAATAGTGGCTGCACAACCCAGACTAGCTGAGAAAGTGAATAAAATGAGGAATGAGAAACACCCTAAAATAAATCAAACATCCTCCTCTGAAACAGCTTCAGGCAATCTATTCCATAATGCTGCCTTCTGTAAAAGAACTCAAATAAAAGCATGAAAAGAATAATGAATCAGAGAAGCAAATGAGAGGAGAAACAGCAGAACAATAGACTTGAAAGGAAACTTAGGAAAGACAGAATTTACAGACAAAAAATCTCCACTCTTATTACCCTTCAAATACCACTGGGAAATATGTCCACTCTGATGCTGTTATTATATAACCAGAAGTAGCTAGAATACCCATTCAGATTATTTCAGTTTGAGATCAGCTATCTTCATGAAAGTTTAAACAATTATTTGAGTTTCATTATAGCTAAAAGTGGTTTCATGTCAGTTGTTATCATGCTACAGTAAAGTCCCTGAGGAACTGAAGAAGGTTGTTACTGTTTACTTTTATGATTCATAGGATAGTTCTAAAAAACCATACTGACACTAAAAGGATATGCATATGTGTAAGAGAGATTTATTAGTTTGTTCTTCAGTTATGCTGTATGCTTTTAATAGACCATGGAGATATTTAATTTTTTTTGGAAAAAATGGGAATGGATGACAGGGGAAGACCACGGTTTCCCCAGGGAAAAGATACTTTGAAAGGGGTAGCAGGCAAGGGAAGAACCAAAAGAATGGCATCAAAGAGCTTCAAGATGCAGTTTAAACAATGTGAATAAGATTACTGCTGAACAGCATGTGAAGCAGACAACCAAGTTTCAGGAAAAAAACATCCCCACATATCAGACTGGCATCCACAGAATTTCCTGCAGGTCCTGAACTAAATTAAGAAAGACCCCTCATGCCAGGGAACCACGGGCATGTGCTTACAAACCCCATTTTCATTTTTGCTATCCTTGACATAATAACTTTGAGTTTTCTATGTTCAAGAAGGTAATTATTCTAGTTTTATTCTTATTTCTAACCTAAACAAGCCAGGATTTATAAGAACAACTTTACTTCTCTGCAGATTCACTGCAGAAGAATATTTAGACAAATGCATCTGATCATTCTGGAAAACTCAGGTTCTTGTCACAATAGCATATCCAATATAAGGTATCATGGCAGCACATCTACATATATTAAATATTATAGGTAAGAGCTAAAATAAATATTTAAACAAGCAACTGATGGCAATTTGAAAACTTACAAGTGCTCCATCAGCAGCAGATATTCAAAAAATCCTGAATAGACCATATTGTTGCAAAAGAGCGTGAAGTGCTCTAAAAACCTTGATAGGAATCAGTAAAAGGACTAACATTTGTTTATATTAAATAGAATAGCAGAACTTGTACTACATAAAAGATCAAAGCACACATAATCTGATGTAAGAAACATCTTGGACATCTGGACCAAAGAAGGACATATTAAATCAGGCCTTGTCACCAAGATTGCCAATTTAGAAGCAAAACGTAAGAAATGAGTCCCCAGAAGCAGTCCTCCTACTCACTAAGCACGCGAAGTAGAAAACTGGTGTGATGCAATCACCTGTAACTTTTATAATAAATTGAGTGCAGAGGCTCATGTCAGGTGTGCTCGATTTGTGGAAAGCAACCAAGCATACAGACCTGCACAACTCTGAAATAAAATCAGTCTCTCAGCTTGGAGTGTGAGATTGGCTATTTGCATGCTTGGGTAACAAATCCAACTTCTCAGACAACTCTTTTCTGGCAACCCAGATGGGACAGCTATAAGCCTTGCCCAGTTTGACTGGCTGACAACCAGCAAGGAGGAAAACCTTTTGGATTCCAGGGCACACTGATATTTCAGGGAATTTCTCAAGTCACCTCCCCATCTGGGAATGATATGCAACTCAAAGGTGCAATGCACAATGAAATTGAAACTAAAGGAATAATTAAGGTTTCAAAATGGGGAGAAAAGGGTTTGGCATTGTGGTAATTATTGTGGTAATTATGAGCTCATAGTATACATGGTATTATTCTCATGTATGCTTGTATGGCAGTGATCAGAGTGCATATGAGCTTGGTTAAGAACAGGCTTTTTGGGTAAAAATACGACAGCAGGTTCCTCATTTGACCCTATCCCCATTTATTTGCTCTTAGGTTCTATTCTTAAACACTGGAGTGAGTTTTGAAGTGATTTCTTAACTAAAGGAACTTAACTGATTATTGTATGCAGTGATGGCCCAAATATAAATTAGCTGATGGAGAAAAAATGGCAAGAAATGAGTAGTCTGAAATATAATACTGTTTTACATTCAAATATTGTTCTGTAGTTAACAAGGCAAATGGGATGAAATTCCATATGTGGATTTGTTCTTTGCTGTAAAGAATAATCATGAAGTGCAAAAGAAATGTTGCTTGCTGATAAATGGCTCTAATGTGAAGATGACGAGAAACAGGAAACTCTGTTCTGCATGCAGTATTCGAAAATGATGTATCAAAAATATAGATGAGGAAAAGGATATACAAATATTAGTAGCAAGGGATGGTGATGGTGGAAACATTGCTAAATCTGAGATGGAGCAGGAGACTACTTATGGAGCTGAAGAGTTTAGCCCGATAGGGGGCGGAATGAGAGCTTATCAGCACCCGGTAAAACAGATACCTTTAAGGGAGGAAACTGGGCCCCACACTTCGCTTGTTTGTGTAACAGTATGCATGTTCTACTAGATACTGTGCTTCAGCTGGAGGAGCTGTGACTGGTAATGGAAAAGGCTAGTTAGGAAAACAGAAGGATTAACAAGGAAGGGCAATTAATTTTATGCCCATGGAGGACACTGACTAGAATCCTAGTTGAGACCAAGATAAATTACTGACCAAACAGTACCAGCAGTTGATTTAGTATAGAATTAAGAAGGGAGTGTGTAGATGCAGAAACTGTGCCAAATTATACCAAGTAATGCAGCAATCTGGCAAGGTTGCAAAAAGGCTTTGCAAAACAGCTAGGAAGTAGATAGATTTAAAACCTGACAACAGGGCTAATAAGATTACTTTTAACACACTATTTGTAGAACAATCAGCTCCTTTTAGCAGAACTAAACTACAAAAAGTAGACAGGGAATTAGTTCTCTGGGCCCCAGTCAGTGTCCTGTCTGTAAGAGAGATATTGGAAAAATCACTGTCCACAGACGGAAAGACTGGTTTGTTGACTCTGCAGGCAAAAGGGGGGGAGGGCAGGATGTTAATCTGATTATTCTGGAAACCTCTGATACAGAATGAAGGGGACCAGGGGAGACTATTAAAATTTCCCCAGCAGAACCCCCAGTTCCAGTTCAAGCTGAAGAATGAAAAGATTAAAATTTTGGTAGATACAGATGCAGCCTGTTCAGTCTTGAATAGCTCTAAGAGGCCTTTAAGCAAATTTACTATGCCCAAAATTGGGGCCACAGGAAAGTGAGAGATAAACCTTTTCTAAACCTATTAAATGTAGAAGTGGCCAATGAACAGTGTTTCATGAATTCCTATACGTAACAGATTGTCCAGTATCTCTCAGGATGAGATTTGCTGAAAAAACTGGGAATTTAAATGAGCTTTAACCAAGGAAAAATTCAAGTTTGTATTCCTGAGACTCATGCCTGGCGGGCACAGATCTATTTGTTATAGGAGGCCAGAATCGAAGGAGGACAGGATGTACAGAGGATGGAGAAAATACCAATGCAATCAAGGATGCAGTAACTCTGCTTGTGTGAGCAACAAAGAAACCGCGTAGAGCTAAAAATGTGGAGCCAGTAAAGATCTAACTGAAACCAAGATCTCAGCCATGAAGAAGCCACACGGGCAAGAGTACAAGTTGATACAAGACCTGAGAGCCATACAAAGTAAATTCTGGATGGCCAGGATACTTTCAAGCTGTAGCAGCCACTGTTTTATTAATCTTAGAGGCAAGCACACCTGTCTCGCAGCAAAAAGAGAGATCTTAATCTGGATTATTCAATGGTGTGTCTTTTAGGTCTACTGGCTTGGATACACCTCTTGGATAACTTGCAAACAATCATGGTTAAGAACAGTTTACTGATGGAAGTAGCTTTGTGATTTATGGGGAAAGAAAGGCTGGATATGATATTGTGACCTTTGATGAACACAAGCAGGTAAAACAGTTACCTTCTAATACCTCAGCACAAAAAGCCAAACTAATGAGACTGGCTATTTGCATGCTGGTTAACAAATGCGACTTTTTGGACAACACTGCCACACGGAAGTAAGTCTTACTGCTAATAATTCATATTGAAAAAAAGTCAGGGAGTATCTCACCTGTTTGTCTCCCCCTGAACTGATCCCAATGTTCCTGCATCCGGTTCCCACCCACCTCCTGCGACATTCCAGTGGTAAAGTGGTCATCCAGGGAGCTTGGATTGGTTTTGTATACTTGTATATATTTTATTACTCCCTTATAATTATTATCTTCCTTCTATTATTATTGTTTCATTACAGCTGTTTTAGCCTTAGTTTCCAACTTACAAGTCTACAAGTCTCTTTTGCTCATTTCCCTTTTCGGGGCNTGACGAGAAACAGGAAACTCTGTTCTGCATGCAGTATTCGAAAATGATGTATCAAAAATATAGATGAGGAAAAGGATATACAAATATTAGTAGCAAGGGATGGTGATGGTGGAAACATTGCTAAATCTGAGATGGAGCAGGAGACTACTTATGGAGCTGAAGAGTTTAGCCCGATAGGGGGCGGAATGAGAGCTTATCAGCACCCGGTAAAACAGATACCTTTAAGGGAGGAAACTGGGCCCCACACTTCGCTTGTTTGTGTAACAGTATGCATGTTCTACTAGATACTGTGCTTCAGCTGGAGGAGCTGTGACTGGTAATGGAAAAGGCTAGTTAGGAAAACAGAAGGATTAACAAGGAAGGGCAATTAATTTTATGCCCATGGAGGACACTGACTAGAATCCTAGTTGAGACCAAGATAAATTACTGACCAAACAGTACCAGCAGTTGATTTAGTATAGAATTAAGAAGGGAGTGTGTAGATGCAGAAACTGTGCCAAATTATACCAAGTAATGCAGCAATCTGGCAAGGTTGCAAAAAGGCTTTGCAAAACAGCTAGGAAGTAGATAGATTTAAAACCTGACAACAGGGCTAATAAGATTACTTTTAACACACTATTTGTAGAACAATCAGCTCCTTTTAGCAGAACTAAACTACAAAAAGTAGACAGGGAATTAGTTCTCTGGGCCCCAGTCAGTGTCCTGTCTGTAAGAGAGATATTGGAAAAATCACTGTCCACAGACGGAAAGACTGGTTTGTTGACTCTGCAGGCAAAAGGGGGGGAGGGCAGGATGTTAATCTGATTATTCTGGAAACCTCTGATACAGAATGAAGGGGACCAGGGGAGACTATTAAAATTTCCCCAGCAGAACCCCCAGTTCCAGTTCAAGCTGAAGAATGAAAAGATTAAAATTTTGGTAGATACAGATGCAGCCTGTTCAGTCTTGAATAGCTCTAAGAGGCCTTTAAGCAAATTTACTATGCCCAAAATTGGGGCCACAGGAAAGTGAGAGATAAACCTTTTCTAAACCTATTAAATGTAGAAGTGGCCAATGAACAGTGTTTCATGAATTCCTATACGTAACAGATTGTCCAGTATCTCTCAGGATGAGATTTGCTGAAAAAACTGGGAATTTAAATGAGCTTTAACCAAGGAAAAATTCAAGTTTGTATTCCTGAGACTCATGCCTGGCGGGCACAGATCTATTTGTTATAGGAGGCCAGAATCGAAGGAGGACAGGATGTACAGAGGATGGAGAAAATACCAATGCAATCAAGGATGCAGTAACTCTGCTTGTGTGAGCAACAAAGAAACCGCGTAGAGCTAAAAATGTGGAGCCAGTAAAGATCTAACTGAAACCAAGATCTCAGCCATGAAGAAGCCACACGGGCAAGAGTACAAGTTGATACAAGACCTGAGAGCCATACAAAGTAAATTCTGGATGGCCAGGATACTTTCAAGCTGTAGCAGCCACTGTTTTATTAATCTTAGAGGCAAGCACACCTGTCTCGCAGCAAAAAGAGAGATCTTAATCTGGATTATTCAATGGTGTGTCTTTTAGGTCTACTGGCTTGGATACACCTCTTGGATAACTTGCAAACAATCATGGTTAAGAACAGTTTACTGATGGAAGTAGCTTTGTGATTTATGGGGAAAGAAAGGCTGGATATGATATTGTGACCTTTGATGAACACAAGCAGGTAAAACAGTTACCTTCTAATACCTCAGCACAAAAAGCCAAACTAATGAGACTGGCTATTTGCATGCTGGTTAACAAATGCGACTTTTTGGACAACACTGCCACACGGAAGTAAGTCTTACTGCTAATAATTCATATTGAAAAAAAGTCAGGGAGTATCTCACCTGTTTGTCTCCCCCTGAACTGATCCCAATGTTCCTGCATCCGGTTCCCACCCACCTCCTGCGACATTCCAGTGGTAAAGTGGTCATCCAGGGAGCTTGGATTGGTTTTGTATACTTGTATATATTTTATTACTCCCTTATAATTATTATCTTCCTTCTATTATTATTGTTTCATTACAGCTGTTTTAGCCTTAGTTTCCAACTTACAAGTCTACAAGTCTCTTTTGCTCATTTCCCTTTTCGGGGCGGGGGGGGGATAGGCTGCCAAGTTTAGCTACTGACCTGGCCATGGTAGGGAGGCGTGCTAAACTGGGAAAGAGAAGAATGAATTCCTGTATTTCACTAGTTTCTCTTCTGTTATTAGAAGCCTAATGTAATGCCAAGTGTACTTTCCTGAAGAGTTCTTCACATTGAAAACATTCTTATATTAACCTGAACAGCACTTTGTGCAGAACAGACATATTAAATCGAAGAAGTGAATGGACAGATATAATTCTTTGTCAGATATTTGTCCTGTATTCTGAAATCATGCATTTCTCCACTTGATTTTCTCTCTTATTGAAGGACTTAAAGAACAAGTTTTTCAAGCTTTTCTATCCAAACCCCTTATTATTCCTTTTCCATTTGTTTTAAGATTCAACATTTTGTGTAAATCACTCCACACAGCACTGGCCTTACTTTAACAGATGCCATCTAGTACAATACCTTAAACATTAAAGAGAAATGAGCACATTCAGGATCTTCATGCAATGCTTTGTTCAGCATGTCCTTGCATTTGACTTCTCTTAAGTGAAATACCCCATACATCTTGATACTGTATTTCATCTTGTTGATTTCAGATATCTTCTCCAATTTATTGGGTCATTTTATATACTAATTCTACTTATTCTGAATAAAACTTTTCAGTGGTTTGTGCACTGATCTTACACTTAGTTGAAACAACCTTTTTCCTCTACTTTGCTGATATGAGACAGTATCAAAGTGCTAATAAAGATTTTAGGTGCACTGCTTCCTCTCTGTGCACTAGACATGTTACCCTGGCAAATAAAATAAAATCTCTTCCGCACAGAAAGAATTAGAATGGCAGAAGTATGACATTTTGAAAATGCATACTGAGTTTTTCCTCTTGAGGGACTTCAACCATCCTTCTCAAACTATCCATTTGTTTAGAGACTGCATCTGTCTGCACCATAATTCTTCTATTGCCCTGCAGAATTTAATAGCTTTTATCTCTAACTCTCCTGTACTAGTCTGTTTTGCCAGTTGCTTTCAAATATATGAAACCATGAGAAGGCTGAGGCTTTAAATGCCTACTCCACATCAGTCAGATTTTTCTCTTTACTATTATAAGAATTGTTTCTTCTTTACAAACCTTTTCTATACCTCAATTATTGTAATTCATTTGGTACCTTGACTTATCAAACCCTATCTTTTTCCTGGTTTTCCTGTAGCTTCATACTATTTAAATACCCTTTGTATTTCTTCCACAATGTCTTTTGGAGTTTGGAGTGCAGTCTTACAGATGTATTATTATTTTCGTGACATTTCTCCACATCAGTATAGTTGCAGTTCACCATTTCTTTTATTAGTAGCAAGATCTTCTGCATTTTTTTTTCTAAAGATAGCCTTGCCATAAGTTCCTCAAGTTGCTTAACTTTTTTTACATGCATTCATCCCCTTTTATTTTAACAACCCTGAATTTGCCTTGTGTTTTAATTTTTCTTCAGTTTTTCAGTTCAAAAAAGACCTCCCTTCTAGTCAGAGTAAGATCTAATCTATTCACATTACTGATTTTTCACTTACAAACCGATTTCCTACAGATATGCCAGGTAAATCCCCTCTGAATCTCAAGTCAATCATCTGGATCCTTCCATTATTTGAGCAAAATTTCACCAAGAGATATTTATTGTTTCACCACTTAGTATTTCAGAGTTATTTTGCCAAAAACACTTAAATTTATTTTGTTTTATTAGCGGTGGGTGGAGACGCTTACCAATTTGTATTATGTGTCCTGTTCTCCGTACTCCCATCTTCTCACATAGTTCCGTGAAATGCTATATGCTTCCCAGATATAACAGGGCTGGGAGAAGCCATCATTATTGTGAATCAAGTCTCCTTTCTTTCCTCTCAGCACTAATGCCTTTCCAGACTATCTAGAAACCTCCCACCCCATGACAACTTTCTGGTGTTTCATTGTCTTCTACATCAAAACCTCTCCCTAGTGCAACTGAAGAGTTCATTACGTCTTTCACAAAGGTTGGCACTTGAGTGCCTTCTGTGGGACTACATGGGTACACACACACAGCAAATCAAGAACACAATCTAATTTGGATCAACATCCCTGTTCAGTCAGAATTTCCATAGACGTATGCAGATTTTGCCATCTCTCATGTCTGTAATACGTACACCTTGGCATATATCAAAAGTCTTTATTCTTAGTTAATGAAAACTAATTCAGTTTAATTTCTTGGCTCCACTTCATCATGTCATTATTTACAGTGAGAAGGGAATTTGATACTACAAGACACTTCTTAAAAAAACAAACAAAAACTAAAATTTAAAAAAATCCCACATAATATCATAAAATGTTAAATTATAGAGAGTTTAAATAAACCTGCTTTAACTGAAAAGCTTTATACCTCTATTATATCAAAATAACAAGATTCAGAGTGGAAGTCTGAGTTGTGTAGAAGAAGAGAAAAGATTGGGTCTCTGGAGATTTTATGCAGAATGAATCTGCAATACATACACGTACTCAAAATACAAAGGCCTGAATTTCAGTCAAAACATAAGACACACATTGTCGTTTATCTACACTGCTTGTCTCTGACCAAAAAAAAAAAAAAGGTGAAAAAAAAAAAGGGAGGCAATGAGGCAGTGGGGATCCAGGCAGAGAGCAGGAGCACAGTATCTGTCTTGAAGCAGTCACAGCTGCACATCAATAAGACTGAGAATAGGGAAAATGGTGTTTAGAGGAAACTTAATAGGAAGATTTGGTAGCAGCCTCTATCACCTAGCGAATGCTTTCTTGTAACAAATGAAATATTTTGGTGAATTCCACTTCTATGTTTTCACTGTGCTTTTCTAACACCTGCCAAATTCACAGTTCATTAAATCTATTGTTAGCCTTGCTATGCATCTTTCACTGCTGCAGACCTCTATTTTTTCTATTTTTCCTCTATTTTAAACACAAATATGTTATCCCAAACCATCCTCTCGATGACTAACTAGTTCAGCATTTCTCAGTATCAGGCCTTATATTTGAACAGCATGAATAACATTTGAACACCAGCAACTACAGTCAATGACGCCATTTATTTCTCAGTCAATATAATCAGAGGAAAGGTTCATTAACTTTGAAAATGCACTGCAGTCAGGCGCCATCTTCCACCAGAAGTCTAAATTAAAAAAACTATGTTGCTTAAAATAGAATTTGGTACAGTCAATTCCCAGAATTGTTATTTGAAGTTTTATGCAAACGACATATACGCTTAGGGATTTTTACAGGCACATTTAACACAAAGGGAAAAAAAGATCTTCTACTTATTTTTGTGAATGACCTATCCCCTGCATAGTAGCACATCACCCTCCTTCAGCACTCAAATTGTTTATTGTACTCAGCATTTATTGCTGAAGCATAATTAAAAGTATATTTTAGAAGAAACATATATTGCATAGTAGAATAATAATGAACTATAGTCCAGATGGCATCAAGATATGAGACAATAAAGGACGTCTCATTCATCAGAAAGTACTGCACATTAAATTCTCAGTATATTCTCTACTTAAATCAACCTAAAATCATGTTCCTATAGCAACTCTGAATATACAGATATGCCGGAAAGAGTTAAATACCAGTAAAGATTGTCTTCTCCAAAGCACATATTGCAATTTAACACATCTTTGGGCATGAGTTTCCATTTAGGGAATGCCAGAAAATCCCCTTGTCTTCTCATTCAGGGGAATTACAATTTAACACCCCAGGAGCTTTAGTGATATGCACAAGCATTTTTATCTTTCCCTCACTAGGGGCAACTTTGTTATTTAAAACCCAGTCTCACCAATTTCAGTTGGAAACAAAAGCAGCTACTTGATATGAATATTAAAAATAAACTAGATTATATTTACCAAGGTTCTTTGAACTGTTTTCATTTGATAAACATCTAAAAGATATTTTCATCATGAAAACATTGTGATGGGAAATGTGATGTTTGACAAGTCCAAAATTTAATGTTTTTCTTGTCTTTAAATATAACTTTCTCAACAAACTGAAGTAACTTGTCTCCCTTCCTTCATTATACTTGCTCAAAACATTAGGACATTGGTATCAGGAATGATTTAGCTAAAATATTTAAAGAAACTAAGTATTTACAGAGGTGAAAATCAATGGCAGTTATACCACGCCTAGAGGTTACAAGATACTCCAGAGCTATCATGCGCTGATTAATCTTGAGTTCTTTTATAATAGGTACCATGCTAACCTACAATATTAGCTATTATACATAAATTGAGTCAGGATGGGTTGAGTTTTACAGTTTTCTCTAAAGGTTCCAGGTATCTTGGCAGATTTTCAAAAATTAAATCCCAAGAATCAGTTCTTTTAACATTCAAGTTCTTTAAACTACCTTTTCCAAAGCACCTAGCAGATCTTCAAGTGGAATTAATACTCTGCAATTGGGGAACTAGCCATAGGCTCTGAGAAAATGACCTCTTTCTCTGCTGAACAATCTAGTTACATTCTAGAACAATATTAGATCAAAGAAGCTATAAACTCAAACAGCAGTCTCACAAGTGATAAATTCTTTCATCCATTCCTTTAGACTCTTTGGAAAGTACTGGCTAGGCTGGCATTTGATCTACCAATCCAGACCCTCAAAGAGCTCTCTGTAGAGTCTGCTTTGTAATTTCTAGGATCACAAGAAATAAAGTATTAAAACATTACCTTGAACAAGTCTCAAGAACATTTTAATCTCTTTTGAGGTGATCTTGCTGGCAACATAGCTATTAGATGACAGTTGTCTTAGAAATATTTACTTCTAAGCAAATCAAATCATTCTGAAACAGCACCACCACTTACCTTCTATTTAAGAAAAATTTTACCAAATTTACATCATTATAGTAACCCGAAACAGTTAAAATGTTAAGTAATATCAATTATTTCAAATAAAACTTAATAGCCTTGTCTTCATTATCCACATTACAAGAAATCACACTAGTTAAAAAAAAGGAAGGGAAAGTCTGCTTCTGCAAACATTCCAGCAAGCAGACAAGAGAGGAGGTGGGTTATTTATAGCTTTGGTTACAGCACGCTGGGATAGAGGTTATGAACAAGGCTTTCTGTCAACTACTTCTCAAAATGACTTCATTAGTATTTAGCCATAGTGCTCCTACTGAAGGCTTCACAGAGACTGCAGTAATACTCCAGGTGACAGTTAAAGCTAAAATGGTAGGCTATAGAAATTAAACCAATAATATTCAGTTCTAAATAGTGTTGAACTATACTCTGACATACACTCAGCACTGAGCACTCTAACCTCATTGATTTTGGTAGGGCTAGTCATTATTGACCTGGAGCAAGTCAGATAAGATTCAACCATTTCACTTTGTTCCATGGACCACAGAGCAAAAATCAATATTCACCATGCTCAATTTCAAATATAGAATTCAGATTTGAGAGCCAGCTAACTTTCAAGACCAAGTGAAATCAGCCACAATGAAAGTTTTTCATTTTGCATCATTTTCTATTTCCCACAGAATAACAGAGGTCTGTCTAATACAAATTGCTCATGCAAGTACCATGGTCTTCAAAACAAAATACCATAGGTGCATACTGTGGAACATCACAGACAACAACATATTCTCAGCCAAATATATCAGGAGATGCACAGATCTTAGGAGATGAGATGCTAAGCACACTACCTGATAATCAGGAATAAGCATTACAATGTAGAAAATTACTTTTACTGTATTCAGTGCAGCACTGAGTTCATCAGGCCTCCACTGACTGACCTTTTGAATGGATAATGTAGTATGCAAATGGTCCATCAGACTAGTATTTTAAAATTAAAACAGAACAGAAGGCCCAGGGATAAAACAGGAGATGATCATCAGAGGAAAAGTGAAAACACTATCAGCCTACAAATTCTGCATTCTTCATGGTTATATGGAAAGCACCCTGGACCACAGGTAGAAATAACTTTTCAAGCTAAGCAATTCATGCACTACTACTTTAAAAGTTTACCTATCAAATAAGCATAAAGATCTTCTAGCTCATTAAAAGTAAGAATTCTATCCCTTAAGGATCAAAAAAAAAAAGGTCACCCCCAAACTAAGAAACAGTTTTCTGGGATGATAAACCTCTATGCTGAATATAAACTCGCATCAGACACATGCTACATGAACTGTGTAGAAGAGATTTGATTTGAAATCCACTTATTTGAACTCATCACTAAGTTAAGACAGAATTAAAATAACATGCTGTTTAATCAGAAGTTGTTGATCTTTCTTTTTCAGTCTTTCCTGGCTTCCCTCTGCCTCTGTGGACTTCATGTTAATGTTCTAACTTGCACAAGGATTATTCAATCCTTCATCACGCCATTAAGGGTGGGGAATTAAGAGTTTTAGAGCCCACAGCACATTTTCATCTTCAGCAAGGATTTGGATAAGAAAAATCACAAAATGACCTTGTGTTAAATAAGACAAGAAGCAGTAGAGCATTCAGAATATTTCTACACATTTTTATATTCTCTTTTGCAACCAGCCATCTGTTTCATCGTAATGCAGCTACATAAAGCAGCTATAGTCTGAAGACTGTTCCTGGAAAGGATAAGGCCTTCAGGCCAATGATACAAATGCTAGGACTCTAGTCGAGCAATGAAGACAAAAAGTTAGCCTACCATGTGTTTAAAAAAGTTTTTCTTGACAGAAAGGGGTAGGAGATGGTCAGGGTTTGCTTATGATTTTTAATGAATGTTTATATATAAAAGATAACTAAAATAGAACATAATCTTGCTCTTGTTCTAGTAGCTATTTGTAACTCAGATTTGAGAAAATCAATGAGATTGATATGAAATAGCCTTAGGGATGTTACAACACTACAGCACACAGCTAGAAATCAAGAGGTCTCATAGAAAAGAGTGTGGTACTGTCGTGTACCAATGCCAGCATTAACCAGGAAAGATCAATTGCACAGCACTCCCAATTTTAACTAAAATGAGTTTTGATCAATAATTAGTTACAATCAATAATCAGTTACACACTCTTAAGCATCAAAGGAAAAACATGTTGTCATGTCTTCTTAGCAAAGCAGGAGCTACATTGCAAGGTATACTCCAGCAAAGCAGGCGGGTCTCAGGCCAGCTGAGAGGGATCTCCGACAACAGGCTCGAAAGCTCCAGCCTTTATACTCTGTAAAGCCTGATATTGCCAATTTGGTTGTTTGTATCACTGTCCGGCTTGACAGTCTTTGCAAACAAACTCTCCAGGTGTAAAACTCCCTCCTTTTGTTTTCTTCCAATTCTTTCCACATTTGTCTTATTTACAGAAATAAACAGGAACATAAGTTCCTCCTTTAACATGATTTCCAACTAAGAAAACAGGCTCCTGACCAGAGTGAGGCCTATGAGTCAGCTGACAATAGCCAGTATTGATACGGCAGCAGTAGTGACAGGGATAACTGATCGGCCCTCCATAGATGTGAGACCATCATCTTGCCTTTCCCCTTGATTCTCCACTATCGTGCTTCCTCTTCTCAATTTGAGCCTGGGTCTACACTCTACAGGTA
This sequence comes from Geococcyx californianus, assembly GCA_013389885.1. Lineage (NCBI taxonomy): Eukaryota > Metazoa > Chordata > Aves > Cuculiformes > Neomorphidae > Geococcyx > Geococcyx californianus. The sequence goes on along the minus strand of VWPV01017796.1, from coordinate 20,867 downwards.
CCCTGCCTCATGGAGGCGGGGTGGGGGCATGGGGAGACAGGCAAACTATTAATGCAAGGAAAAAAAAAATTAAAGAATCAGGACAAAACCCCAGACTCAGTAACATGGTGTGCTAGCCTGGGCTGAAGCAGAACATTTCTAACTTTTCAGTCTGATAGTTATCACCACACCAAAAAAGCCATTTGATAGTTACCACATTGGCCTATCTGCTCCAAAGAATTTGTCCAGCTACAAATCTTTTAAAAAGTAAATAATAGCTGTTGCATATTCAAAAAAAAAAATTTAAAAAAATCTACTAATAGAATCATAGAATGATAGAATTATTTGGGTTGGAAAGAACTTTAAAGATCATCTAGTTCCAACCTCCCTGCCGTGGGCAGGAACACCTTCCAGAAGATCAGGTTCCTCAAAGCCTCATCCACCCTGGCCTTAAACACTTCCAGGGAGGGGGAATCCACAGCTTCTCTGGGAAAGCTGTTCCCAGTGTCTTGCCACCCTCACAGTAAAAAAAAAAAATTCTTCCTCATATCTAATCTAAATCTCCTGTCTTTCAGCTTAAAGCCATTATCCCTCATCCTATCATTACAATCCCTGATAAACAGCCCCACCCCAGCTTTCCGATAGGCCCCCTTTAAGTACTGGAAGGCTGCTAGAATGTCTCCCTGAAGTCTTCTCTTCTTTAGGCTAAATAAACTCAACTCTCTCAGCCTGTCCTCATATGGGAGGTGCTTCAGACATCTGATCATCTTGATGGCCCCCTTCTGGACTCACTCCACAGAGCCATGTCCTTCCAGTACAGAGGTCTCCAGAAACGAATGCTGTACTCCAAGTAAGGTCTCACAAGACCAGAGGAGAAGGGCAGAATCACCTCTCTCAACCTGCTGATCACTTATTTTGATGCACCCCGGGATATAGTTGGTTTTCTGGGCTGCAAGGGCACATTGCTGGCTCATGTTGAGCTTCTCATCCACCAACACATCCAAGTCCTTCTCTTCAGGACTACTCTCAATTCATTCTTTGTCCAGCCTGTATTGGTGCTTGGGATTGTCCCAAGCCAGGTGCAGGGACCTTGCATGTGGCATTGTAGAATATTAATTTTACACAGGTCCACCTCTCAACCCTGACAAGGTCCTTCTGGATGGCATCCCTTCCTTCATTGTGTCAACTGCACTACACAGCTTGATGTCATCTGCAGACTTCCTGAGGGTGCCCTCAATCCCACTATCCATGCCTTCAGGGAAGATGTGAAAAAACACCAGTCCCAATACTGACCCTTTCATATTTTAATTTCATACAGATTAAGCATTATATATACATACACTGTATATACATATTATATATATACATAGATTATATGTACATACAGATACTATAGTATAATCCACTGCATGCTAAAACCATTTCATGTTCTTTACTTGAACCAGCATAAATATATATCAGTATTTTCAAATAGTGGGTGAATTAGTCTTAGAGTAAATCTCTTTGTAGACTTAGTTAGGATTCAGAATGCAATTGTAGTGTCAATTCCAAAATAGATGTACTAGGAAGGAACAAAATTATTTTAGTTTGCCTGGAAGGCAGCAGATAGTATTAACAAATTTTTTTATTTTACTTTTGGAATAAGCTTAGCTTACTGTGACTAGTTAAAATTAACATGTTTATTCTTTTGAGGAAAGTAGTTTCTGAAACATTTTCTACTATAAATACAATCCCAATTCAACACTTATTGAATTTCACTGGGGAAAAAAATAATCTTTGCACTCTGGGGCATGTAAAGTAAAATCTCCAAGGCAATACACTACTTACTTTAAAGATGGATATTTTGACATACACTTATTTCCATTTAAATACTGTGGAAAAGTACACAAGATTTTAAAACATTTCACAGTATAGACTACAACAAAAGAACTCCATTCAGTTCCAAAAGCAACTCTTTTACCCACTGTCACTTGGCACTAGGACTACTTTCTGTTTACAGTACTGTTCTAGTGACAGGAATATTAATTTTAAAAAAGCTCTAGTTAAAGAAAAAAGCACTTAGGATTCTGAAAACTTTATTAGTCCTTAAATAAAAAGAAAAAATAGAAAGCATCTCTACAAAAAGATTTTTAATATCACCTGAAAGTTGTTGTTACAGACTTTGTTTTAACTGTTATATGTTTATAACAATAGCTACTGGCTATTCTCCCCTTTCAAGTACCTTAGCTCCTTTCCTAAGGCATGGCAGAACTAGACACTCTGGACAGCATCCTTCTTAACCAAGGGAACACTCTGAACTTGCCTGCAAAAAGAGTGAAGGTCAGGATCTTCTCTATCTCAGAGGTTAGGAAAAAGAAGTCTGCCTCTAACTCAAGGCAGGCTTCTTATCATAGGACTGTAATTATTTGATATCATTTGTGGCTGAGACTCACAGGTCACCTAATACATAAGTAACATCTGGATTATGCACTCAGAAGCACAGGCACAGCCAGTAAAGAAAATGCATGTGGAACAAGTGAGAGAGTTAAGTTGTCTCTGCACATAAAGTAAAATGACAGAAAGAAAACAGGTCTGGGAATACAGTCTAAATCTCCTGGCACAAGCTAGGAAAAGATTTAACTTTTTGACACTTTTAAAGAGCTTACTGCAATGTCTGTCTCAAAATCATTTAGAAAACCAATGAGATTTGTTATGCTTCGAGCTGTTGCAAGTATCTCTTCATTGTTGCAGAAAAAAAAGCCAGGAAAAAAAAGGTATCATTCAAGGTAAATCATTTACCAGACTTTTCAGTCAGATGGCTGGTGTGTCTCCAGCATGATAGCCTCTGCATGCTCTGTGCATAAGTGACTTACAAGCATTTGCCAGTCCAAGCAAGGGATAAAATAGCAGTTAAAGTCTCTAACAATTGGTTGAAGATCAAATAGGTCTCATGCATCTAGATCTAACAGAAGTAATAGATGAGGCTGATTTTCTAGGACTTATTCAATGTCATGTCATAATATCTAAATATATCCAATGGAAACAATGTTAAAAAAAAAAAAACAACCCACAAAAAAACCCAAACAAAGACAGGAAAAAAACTGGCCTAGTTGGTAAGTTAATTCATGGAAATGCAAGTGCTTAGTGGCAGTTGCAACCAAAGGATTAAATAGTTCTTTCTTTTAGGCTTGAAAGGATTCTCAGAGAACAGCACTAGAATAAGAAATTCTTATACACCAGTAACTTCCATGTCTCCTACTTCTCACTGATTTGAAATCAGTGTGTAGTTGAATTTTCATATACACATTCAGATCTTTTCAATACTTTAATAAAAATTAGATGTAATAAAAGACTTGGGCATCTATCCATTACGTTTTCATTTTTAGCTGCTTAGTCCCAAGTCTGAAAGTTCAGATCCTACAACAGGACTTCAGGGATCAAACTAGACATTTAAAAAAGAGTACAAAGTATCTTGCACATCAATTAGGAACTGGTCTAGGCACAACCAACAGGAAGACTAGAAAAAGCAAAATATATAAAAATCCATTTTTTCCTGGCATACTTTCAGTAAGTAGGTGTCAGAATAAGTGCCAATTGTTTCACTTTCCATAACTTAGAGATAGTGATTCTGTTGTAAAATACAGATGGAGAAGAAAATGTATTTTACACCAAAGTACAATTCACTAACACTAATCTGTGAAACGGAAGATGCAAATTCACTTGCCTTTTCTGCTTGAGGCAATTCAAATACAGCTTTAATGATATGTCCTATTAACAAACTGTAGCACTCTCTGTATGGGGCATTCCTCATTCCTCTCACCTAATGTTAAGAAAATAACAAAGCATCCCACTCTCATTCCAAAGCCCACCAAATACTGGAAGCTAACTTCTTTTAGAAGTGTCTATTATAAGGAGTGTCTATAAATAAGGAATATATACTTTATATAATACAGTGGGAGAAATAAAAAATATATACTTTTCCATCTGTTAGGTACCTAGAACCAAGGATAGTTTCCATTGTAGATTAAACATCACAGTTACTAAATAAGCAATTTCAGGTTTCTTTCAATAGTCTCAGATAATTTCTATTCAATTCTGGCAAACAATTACCACTTTCCTGATTAGATCATATGCTTTAGGTCTGCTCCTTATTAGATGGAGTCTAGCTCCTGTACACTGAGTAGCAGTACCATAAGTAATGACCACAATGATTTAGCCTTGTACGTTATAGATATATCTTTCTGTAGTTCAAATTCTATGCGTCAGTGGTCTATCAGTTCCCCTCTGGCGGTGTCTGTATGACATAAATAATTTTTGGGGTGTGGGGGAGACCATTCCCATATAAAATTGCTGTTCAAACTTCAACACAAATAATATAATGCTTAAGCTTTTGCTCTTTTCTACATTTAGACAGAATTTTCAATTTCAATATACTTCTCTTTACTTCCAACAAAAACTTGCTTAGGAATGCTGGACTTGCTTTTTCCTCACGCTCTAAAGAATTCCCTGCTATTTGCAAGTATTTTGATTATTTATTTGACCCTTCTAATTACCTCTTAAAACACTTAATCTGTAAATAGCTACTACTAAATTGAATTAATAGATTATTCCTACAAAGACTTTGACTTTAACTGTATTACTATTACCACATATATAAAACTTCTCATAGAACTACTCTTTTCATAACTATATCTCGAAGTAGGTCTTGTGTACTGCTTAAGGCTAAAATCAAGAGATATTGCTATTTTTTTCAGTTCCATTGCTGGAGACTCTAAAAAGCAGTCATTTATGAAATCTAAATGTCTGTATCATCACCCATCAGAACATTAATCCAGTCAAAATAAGTACTTCACTAATGCTAAACATCTGCATTTCGTGCTTTTTAAACAGTACACATTTCTTTGCTTATGACGTGCACACAGTATTTCAAAGCCAAAAGATATTACAAAAAATATCACACTACTGTAGTTTTACATTGAGAAACCAAACACAAACTTTAAATGAGTCACACAGAATATTTTTAAGCCTTTTAGAATGAGGTAAGATTTTTAACCAATGGTTTACATTAAAACTTTGATACAACATGAACTAAAATATTATGTACAATCCTATTGTTAGGAAAATCTTCTTCCTTTATTAAAGCAAATGCTTATTTCCTCCAACTAACATGACCACCCCACACAACATTTTAGACAAAACACTATGAATAGTTGGCTAGGGTAGATGAACCAAATGACCTTAAAGAAGGACCAAAAAAAGGACCACATTTTAACATAGCTCCTAGCGTAGATGGAAACCATGCTACTTGTACAGCCATTTTTTACATAAAAAGTATTTCCAAATCAAATCCATGTTTACGTATTTTCAGACTGCATCTGAATTTTAACTCCAGCTCAAATCTCTAAAAATCTGCAAATATCTACATTTGTCCTGAACATTTAAAGAAAGACTATTTTGGATACCTGACAACACAGATTATAAAGAGTCCAAAAGCTGGAGATGACATTTTAATTAAGCATGCTATTATTGCCAGGCAACAATCACAATGCAAAAAGTTCTTATCCTATTCATTCTTTTTTTACATTGCAGTAACATACTTGGGAATATAATGTGTTAATATAGCCAAAGCTTTGGAGATGGAAGTCAGTTGAGTAATGAAAATAATTATTCATCATTAAGATTGTACACTAATAAGGTAAAATGATAAGATAAATGTCTGTTCCATTTAGAAAACACATATCAACAATTCTTGGCATGGTTTTTGACAGCACTGATCATTAACTGCCACTGACTTCTCTACTACTCATGTTTGGCCCTTCTTGGAAAAGCCAACCTTTTGTTATTCATGACCTATCCAGCTATCATTGCACATGAACAGCTTCTCACTGAACTATATGTCTGCTTCACCTGCACTCAGTTGTAGAACCCAAGTTCTGCATATTGCAAGTTCTTCAGGACAGAAGATATACCTAATTCATTCCCTTTATTTTGGAAGGAAAAACATATATTTGTCTAAGAAGAAGTCACAGAGATTTCACATGGATAACAATGAGAGAACAAAGCTGGATTGTATTGTATGTTCAGTAGGACAAATATGTCAGTCACTGATCACGTACAAGTGCTATATAGTCTGAAATGAATGCATCAACCTTAGGTACAACATATTCCACCTTTAATGTGTCTCCCTTGACACAAATCTAAGGTACATATTTCAAGACTTCTTTTCTTTTTAATAAAATTGTACAGAATAAGTATGATGTGCAAATGTGCTGCTTCAGGATTTGTGGTAATAAAATGCCAAAGAACAAGCTGCAAGCTGTTTGTTACTTACAATACTCAAAGAAGTAATTTTATGCTGGCATATACTGTAATTAGAAATAGCTCTGTGCATCATGATTAAACTAGTAGCTATGGAAACCAAAGTAGATAGAATAAGTGTAAAAGGAGAATACTGAATAAACCAATCATAAAACTCCTTTAATCTATTCATTTTATATCATTTTCATAATGCAAATTGGAATACTAAGAGTAGATACTACTTTTTCTTAACCTTTGTATGTTTGGAAAGTACAATATTCTTTCCAAACTGCTTCCTAGCAAAGGTATCAGGTTTTAGTTTTGCATCAGAACTTCTCATCTCACAAATTCAGGTGCTAAAAGTACACAATTTTTTAACAGCTCATTTTATATTAAATAAATGTATGTATTTATTCCTTTATAAAAGGAGAACTCTATGGTTTCAAGAGTAAAATATCCATTGCGCTCCATCCACTTAACCATTTGGTAGCCATTTGCTGAACACATTCCTGTTTATTAGTCTCCTTGGGGGGGAAGGGAAGGAGGAGAAGGATAGGCATATTTCCACACAGAACTCACCTGATGCAATCTCAAGTGCTGAATGAGGGGGAAGAATCACTTCGCCTGCTATGCTGGCTGCAAGTACTGCGGCCACCAAGAATGCAGATAGCTTTCATCACACAGTGCTGACTTGTATTTCAATTCTTATTCACCCTCAGGTTCTTTATTAAAGAGCTATTTCAGCGCCAGTCACTCACCAGTTTATGCTGTTGCATAGGGTTATGCCAGCAGGACTTTACGTCTGTTCTTACCGAATATCACCAGGTACTTTTTTGTCCACTTCTACAGCTATCCGAGATCCCTTTGAATGCCAGCCCCATGTATAGTCCACTGTCATTCAAAAACTAAGGGCACCTTCCATCACATTGTCCAGGTCAGTGATGAAAATGCTAAGCAATATTTGCATCACTATTCAGCCTCTAAAGCGCATCACTTGTGAGCAGCCGCTGATTAGGCTTCAAGCTGTTCACCTCTGCTTTTTTGACACATATAGTGCAGCTGCTTTCTCACCCACACTGTGGACATCAGCCTATGAAACTACGTCAAAACACTTGTCAAAGTAAACATCATGGTTTACCTGTTCTCCCCTTGTCCGCAGAGTCAGCAGTCTCATGACAGAATGTAACCACATCAGTCAGACATGATCAGTCCTGGGTAAAGCCACACTAGCTGTTCCAAACCACCTTTTTAACCTTACTGTGCCTGGCACTGACTTCCAGGAAGATTTATTACATAATCTTGCCAGGAATTGAGAAGAAACTGTCCTGTGTACAGTTCCCTGGAAACCCTTCTTTTCCCTCTTGAAAGTGGCCAAGTTATTTCTCTTTCTCTGGTCACTGAAGACCTCTCATAATAACCACAAGCTTTCATAAAAGATAAGGAATAGGCCCCTCAGAATAACAGCAATACTGGATGCACATCTAACAGTCTCAGTTTGCTTACATGGACCCTAATTCAATCTTCCTCTAACATGGGTAATATTTCTCTCCCCTAGACTCTCCCAGTAGGGACAGAGGTCTGAGAGGCTGGTGACCAGAGTCCCAAAGAGAGTACTTAGAAGATTCTCAAATCTTAAAATGGAAAAGCTATATTACAGATTCACAAACTGCACCTGTCTTCACAAAGGGACAATTTATGCCACTCTGTGCCAATATTTTGTACCTTATTGGGTCAGTAGTGTAAGCATTGCACAAATCACTTTTACATTTTTAGGTTTGTTTCTATGAAATACAGAGTACATACTGTCATTTTGCAACTTTCAGTGCATGCTGGTTTTCAGTAGCACAAACAGATCTATATGAAAGAAATCAGTTCCTAAGATTTTAGCTTGAGCAGCAGAGAATACAATACAAGGAGATTGCACTTGAAACTAGAAAAAGCCCAGATATGACATCACTAACTCGTTTGCTTGTCCTTCATGTAACAAAAACGATTTCAGAACAGGAAGAATCATACTAGGTACTATTATACATTATTTTCTGTAAGAGTGGTGTTTGGTGTCTCTGACATGAGTAGTTATTATGTATGAGCTATTCCTCAATAAGATCCCAGACTACAGCTCACAAGCGCCAGCTTACAACACAGCATTTCAAAAACAAAAGTGAAATCAGCAATACCTTGATTGGAAAATGAGGTTATCACATTATAAATAATCCTTACTCATTTATCAAAACTTTGTATTTACCTAGGTTGATTACCAGATCACAATCTGCATAACAACATCATGCTGTAACACAGCTAAAGTCCCCAAAATAAAATTTCCCTACATTTCACTTATACAATTCTCTTTCTTTTTTATGCCAAGCATGATATTGTAGATGCTTCCTAAGCCTATAACTGTGTAGAAGCTTGCTAACCTGAAGACCAAGGAAAAAAGGCAGTTGCTCCTCGAGGTTTCCATAGGGACTGAGACTGATAATGTGAGGTGCTTCAAATGACTTGCTGAAAAATAAGGAAACTGAACAGAAAGACATAAGAGCCTTGACAGAGTCTACCGAGAGATACTATCCTATTTCACAATATTTGGACTATCTGAATAACCAAGTTGCACTATCTAACTGGAAGAAATGTGAAAGTGACAAGCAGTGAAAGTGACATTATAAACTTTTTGCTCTCCTCTCCCATCCTTCTCCCTTCTTCTCCCTCTCCCTACCCCTGCAAAGTATTATTTGGTTTTCTCCCTCTAAGAAGAGAACATTATGCACATAGTGCCCAGATTATTGGATTTAGTTTCCCCATTTTTTGAGAAAGGCTATGAGCCAATTCAGCTAGTGTTTTATTAGAAGTCACTTGAAATTTTAACTTGGCCTGTTGCAATTAATGATGACATGTCAACAGGGCTATTTAAAAAGACTCTGACACAATTTCTTTGCTTTTCAAAGATGCTGAGGTAGAAATAGGTTTTGCCAGGGTGCAGTTCCATAAAACAAGGTCAGCCAGCACAGTGCTCCGACCTCTCATATTCCTTGCTGGTCCTTGCTTTACAGCGCCCGTACTTACCTAGCACTGGTTTGATATGCATTGGCTTCAAAACAAACTGCACTCCTCCATGAATCAAATCAACTCCAATCAAGAGAAAAAAGCAGTCAGTTTTAGTGGACAGGTACGGTTGGGACCATCTCAAAGGTCTTTTCCAACTGAGCAATTCTATAATTATATTATTCTATGATGAGAGAGTAAGACTCAAGATTGAGAATTTTGACTTCAAGAAATTCCTATCTAATATTAGGAACTGTGTTGTCTTCTGTGTGCCACCTGATAACATGCTCTCTATCAGACCTTATCTTATCCTACAGTTCTCCATATGCAGGCAGACAGATGCACCCACCACATTCAGCACATCGTGCTGGGAGAAAAACATGATCATCTTGGCTTCACTCTCCTCTTCAAAGAAAACGGATTTCCATTCACTTTTAAAACAGATGACTTAGTCATTGCTGTTTTTTCTAGAATAGAAGTAATCACCACAGGCTACTAGCAAAGGAAAGACAGAATTAAAATATAGTAAAGAAAACACAGGATGCTATGAGACAAAATTATTCCAGATCATGTTATCACTTTCATTCTGTTCCACTGTTTTTAAATGGTCTCTAAGTTAAAAACTGCGCTCTGCTCGTCAGCAGTTCCCAGCGAAGAAAAGTTACAACTAAAAGGAGATAGAAAGCGACGGGAAACAGTTCTTGCTTTTACAACCCTGAAGCAAGAGCATCATTTCTCCGCTATCGCCGGCCTGCGGGAGCGCAGCGCCCCCTGCTGGGACCACGTCCGCGCCGCGCCTCCGCAGGGAAGGGCGGTCTGCACCACAGGACTGGTGGGACCTGAGCGTTAGGAGCATCTCGAATATGGCGTCAGCTGTGGCGGAGAAGATATCGGGGGCTGGTATTAGTAATGAGTGCCTCCGAAGAGCCACTCACTGTTGGCCACCTCTTGTGTAAGAGGGGAGCTTGCTACAGACCTGCTATCCGTGCTTCCTGGTGCTCCGCAGGTCCCCAAATACGCAGCACTCTTGAGTTCACTTAATACGTGGAAGGGGGTCTCAAAACCTTAGAGAGGCAGACAGCAGATAGCAGCATTTCCCACTGTCCATGTTTGCAGGAACAGCTTCTGACTTCAGCTATGCACTGCGGTCATGGCACAGAAGCAGCTCCTAACTACTAACTTTCACACTGACCAAATACTTCAACAGGTTTTCACCCACCTCTTTCTGTTTTGTAAGGCTTTGAAACAGCTGCTCTGATAAATTTTGCTATTATTTATTTCTATGCTACAGAACATTACGAGATAATAAAGAAAGCCTTTAAGAAACACTCCCCATGGGCAACCATCAACTCACCTTCCTCAGCAGTGCCAGATGGGCGATGTCACTAGCATAGACTGCAATCCAAATGTAAATTATCTCTATGTGGAGCAATAAATAAACAAGCCTGACTGAGGTATGGAGTTGAGCATATCGTCAGCAATACTATCACTCTCCTGTATTTTGCTGGACCAAGAACTATTAGTCAGAAAACCACAGCATCTTGCCATAAAGGTAATACAAGTAGCTTATTAATTGAATACATAAGTAAAAAGCAAGACCAAAAAACAAAGGAAAACTCCAAAACCAGCCCATAATTCTCATTCGTACACTGATTCCTCTGCAAACACCAAGTCCAAGTCACTATCTTTTCTGCAAATCTTTAAGATTCACCAGTCAAACACGCCTGAAACAGCACATCTCCACCCACAAAGCCAACCCTGCTATTTGCTCCATTTCTTAGCAGTGCTGAATGAAGCCATCAGCCTCAGTAAGCAGAGCTTGTTAAGGTCAGGAGATGGGCTCTCTCAGCAACAAGGCAAAACCTCAGGGCCCGTTATTGGAGATGTGTTCCAAAAGCTGCAAGGTTTGCAGTCAAGAGAGGAAAACTCACTTGACTTACCTTTTATAGAACTACAGGTTAAAATGGCACAGAATAAGGAAAGAAAGGGAAAGTGAGGGGAAGAGTGAAAGAAAGAATTATAAACAAAAAAAAAGAGCAAAGAATCAAAAAAATGTCTTTAACTGCATCTAGAGAAACAGGAAAATTAGGATGTTATCCTAACTTGCCTCTTAAGCTTCAGTTATGGAGCAAAGGGGGCATTATAAACATGTCTAGTACGGAATAAATACTAGATTGGCTTCTGTTGAAGGCAATGGAATATCCCCTGACACTGGACTATATGAAATGTTGAACATTATGAAAGGTAAATTCAATTATTTTGTTGAAGAGTACAGTACTCATTTAGGCAAGTCAAGCAAATACGTGCCATTATTTAACAAGTGTAGCAGACTAAAAAATGTTTTCAACTCTTTCAGTGTTGCATTGTATTTTATGAATTATTAGCAACTGATTAAAAAATAAATTCTATTGTTGCCTTTCAGACTCTTTTCTTGTGTTTACATATATACATTTTCTTGCGAAGAAATTCCAGAATCTAGGCACTACCATAATTTTTTAAACACTTCAATAATCTGAGCAAGACCCAGCCACAAAATATAAAATACTTACTTGGAGCAATTATACTCCCAACTGTAAGGATCTGTTTACAGCATAATAGGCAAATTCAAACCTATATACTCTTTGCTACAGAAAACTACTCTCATGATTCATCCAAAACACAAGTTCTAATTGCTGACAAAAGCAAATTTCCATTGTTGCATTAACATATTTAAGATGGTAAATAACATGAAGAAAAAGCGTTCACTAGCAGATTAAATTATTAACCAGACTCACTAGTCCAAAAGCTGATCAGCTCCCCCAGAAACATATGACACTAGCCAGCACAAAATTAATATATTTTTAACTAAATGGCAGCAATAGGTAGGTGTCAAGATTTTCCAGTACAAACTCCACTAGTGGAAAAAACAAGACAGTGTTTCCATAGGAAATTGGTTTATTTTAAAGGGGCTCTTTTCCTGACAGAAAATATTCTATTTAATGCATTTCAGAAAAAAAAAAAAAAAAAGCTTATTTTTGTCAGAACAGAAGACAATTAAAAACTTACATTTTATACACTGAGGTACCCAGTTGGAAGGCATCTGATGGGAATTCACACTGCCAAAGATCTCTAATGCTACTAAAGAGTTTAACTCTCCTGCTTATACATTATCAGCTGCTGGCTCAGAAACATTGACGTATAGCAGCATCTGATGCTAGCAAAATGTTTAGTGTAGTTATAAATTAGCATATTGACAATTTTAATAAATTATGAAAGAATGTACTTTTCAAAGATAATAAATGTATATTAACTCTAAAACTCACTGTTAAGTGACACCTCATAATTATGCACATATTCTCAAAGCATGTAACTGTTTTTTCTTCTATTAATTTCCAAAAGGGGTCATACCAGGATGAACATCCACAGGCCTATAGTTAAGACAATCACATCTGCAGCTTTTCTAAGGGCAAAAGGAACAAAGATAATTTCTCCCTGTTTCAATGAGGAGAGCAAAGTTAACAGCAACCCCGCCTGTTTTGTGTTGAATCTAGCTGTATATTTTAAAACATTTACATCCACCTGGGGGGGTCCAAGTCATTAAAATAATTTCAGTTTATGCTTTATTTCCTGATTTGTCATTCTTCCTGGCAAAGTAATTTTACTTGATGTTAAAAGTATTAGAAATTATTACTCAAAACCAAAATACATATAGATGTTGAAGTTGCAAAGTACAATGAACAGAAGCAGCTCAAAAGGATTAAAATAAAAACTCATAGCCTATGAAGAATCATGTGCAGACTGAAAGAAATTTACATTCTTGACATAATATTAAATCCATGATCTAATGAAGATCTTACACCAACTCTTTATAGCTTTTCAAATATTTTTAGAACTCTTAGCCTATCCCCAGTAATACATGAACTGCTATTTTAACTTGTACCAACAAATTAATAAAGACTGAGGTTTTAGATATGGTTAGGGCGAGAGACAGGATACACGAGTTGTATGATCAGTAAATTTTTGCTTCCACATTTAAATAAAATACTTAAGATGAAAGCAATATTTAACTGCAAAACCACAGAAGTCTAGAAGCCAACATGTTCTTTCTTTTCTTGCAGAAGTTTTATATAAAAAAAGGAAAGTAGGCTTCCTGTGCTTTTGAAGGTTTCAGATTTTTTATAAGAGCTAGCAAAAAGTTACAAGATGGTCTTTAACGCTGATGATTAATGTGTCAGTCTGAACTGTCATCATATATTTCTCTCTTCCTTTTTACTTAAGTAATTTAGAGTAGAACTCTTCAGTAGTTTAGCATTCCACCTGAAAAACTCAAGAAGTTATGGTGACTATGTAAAGGAAATTAATATAGCTATATAATGCTCAAAATCAACCTACTAGCAATTCCCCTAGGCTTGCCATACAACCCAGATTTCTTATCAAAAGAAATGAAACACATATATACAGTAACTAGCTTGTGTCAAACAAATTTTGAACAAATTTTGCCTTTTCCTTCCTCCGATTTTGTTAAGATATAAAAAATAAACCTGACAGATGAAAGCAGTGATACCCCAGACATACTTGCCTCAATTATTATAAATCTTAGTCACTTCAGCAGCCCTTAAAAGTAGAGTTCATTAATTAGAGCTCAAAAATGGACAGTTATTGCCAACACTTAATTTGAAATGTACAATGCATTTATCTACCATAGTAGATATGCTGTACTTTGTCAGTTTTGAACATACTGTCACTGTTCAGGATTTACTGAAACAATCTCTGTTTCAAGTATGTCCAAGCAAAATCTTGCACCCATTGAAATCAATGACAAAGCTTTAACTTAATATATGAAAGGCAGGCCTTATTATTCCTGGAAATTACTACCATAAAATACTCAAAAAGGCAGGTTTTTAAAATTCATTGCTTCTATGAAAATAGTTATAGTATTCTATATGTAGATGCCATAATTTTCCAAATTTGAAAACAACACGATCTCAGTTCTGGAACTTGGTCCCATTCCAGTTACATCCATTAAGTTGCTTTCCTGAAAACCTTCGATTTAGTCTCCAGAGATGAGTAAGCAAGCATGAACAAATTATACCTGCATGAAAGCACCTGACAAGAAATGTATTATCCTGTTTTATTCAATGAAAACTGAAGAGTCTGAGTGGCACTGGGCTGGGGGTAGGAAAGAACAAGGAAAGAAATTTGAATTAATTGAAATTGTTCTTTTATCTTCCATTCTCTGCATATGAAGGATTAATACTCATAACGTCTTACTATAGACAAGAGGAAAGTGTGAACCCCAGCTTCTTTGTTCAAGAGAATTGTCACAGCTTGACATCATGTTACTAAGCACTGACTAAGTTACCATCCCTTAAAAGCTGTCAGCTTTTAACTTATAATCAAGAGATAACAATGGAAGAAAGGTCAAAGAAAACAAGTAAGAGAACTCCTGCCAAGGAGAGGCTACAAGGTAGATTTAAACACTGGGAAAAGCACAGCAAAGGAAGAGGGCTAGAAGCAAATAATCAGCTATGCAGTTGGTCCCTGAAAGGTTACTCAAGGATAGAAGATACAGATGAGAGACTGAAAGAAGTAAAAAGCAGGCAGAACAGGAGGGAAGAACAGAATTTCATAGGCAACATGTTAACAGCAGTAAAGAGATACTGTGAAGTTATCTCTTTACAGATTCAGAAGGGAAGAAACTGTAGCTCTACAATTTAATCTTTCAGCAGTGAACAGGGTTCACCTCAAAAATGAAGGTGTATCACACAGAAAACCCTGCCTCCAGGCAATTTTCAGTCTCTTTCACAAGGTATGCTCCCATGCATGCCACACGCTCTGCAGCAGCAGCTTGCAGCATGCAGCCCCGCAACACATCCTGGTCCTATTGCATGTGCCAGGGGGCTGCATGGCTTGCACACCCATGGACACTGGACATGGCGTATTTGAACTCATCTAAACCCACTGAATCTGGACCCAGCTACAGCTATTTGAGCATGACAGAAAGCACTTCCTAGCCAAAGGGGTCATTTCTGTCTCAAAGCTGGCAGACCTGTGCCTTAGCAGTGCTACGACACCTGACCAGTGGAGGCAGGGACCAAGGGGCACCCTGTGCAAGCATGTTTCTCACAAAACAATGTGCAGGTTCAGCCTTTAAAAACACACATAAAGAAGCACTCAGAATAGTAAAGATAATCTTACCTCCCTTTATATGCTGGGAGCCTAAGTTGTGGAGCATCAAATGGGCCTCTGACCAGCACAGAGCAGGCTGTGCAGACCCTGCCTGTACAAAGTATTACATCTGTTTGCAATTTGAGTTACTATAGGTTTTTCTTACAAGAAAACAACTCTGTTCATTGTTCCTATTGTTAAACAGGAAGGATATTGGCAGGAGAAATTCCTACTGCACTTTTAGATAAAGGCAAGGCCACACAGGTGCTGTAATCACAGGTAACAAGGGAGAGCAGCCTAGCAGCCTACTGTTACAACGAGCTGAATCCCACAGACAAGTGCAGCATACCCCAAGCCTCTACAGCACAGGCCTTTTCAGATTCAGTGTTGTCTGAACCAGTAGCATTGCAATATGCAGCGGTCTTATAGTCAGGATAACTGCAGGTGGGTGACATTACCTAGGCTAAAAGTCAGCTGCCAGTAATTATCTGGGGAGGGATTCAGGTGGCTTAAATTTAGATCTCTAAAATTCCTGTTACAGTCAATAATGATCTAATCAATACAGTCAGTGGATTCCAGCAAAAAATTCATTTTACCCTAAACACCTAATCTCTAGTAAAGGAAGCTACTCTGTGAGAGACTTTGAAAGACCTTGGGGGACTCTTGGGAGAGATTGACAGTGTTACAAATGACCACTCTGCTAGTCCAATTCAGCGGCAAGGTACTCTATTTTTGGGTACTGAGGATTTGGGTAATATAGCACTGGGGGCACTGGAGATCATTTTTCCAGAAGAGTGCTCAACTCATCAGCCACTGGTCATGGTTTATATACAGTCAAATAGTACATATTCATGTGATTACTCGATATGCCTATACATATGCATCACCTATCCCCGCTTCGTATTAAAATTAAGTCTCCTCCCCATCGCGCTTGCAGAGTGTCTTCTGATGGTGGTCATCAGTGGTCATGAGGATGAAATAAGTAGTCATCCTCAGGGCTGAACTCTTTACCTTTTGGCTTTGTGCATGCTTAGTCATGCCTTTTTTGCCTCTTGCCACTTCTGCATACCAGATCTGACTTTGGTTTCTCTTTATCTCTTGCTAATAAGACATTCTGCTTTCCCTTGTCGGCCCTTATCAGAGCTGTTCTCTTACTTCAGTAGTTCTGGACAGTGTCTTCTGTTAACAGTGTCCTTTGTTAAAAATAATCTGCTTCTATTGTGAGCAGTTACTTTATCAGTTCTGCTTTT
This sequence comes from Geococcyx californianus, assembly GCA_013389885.1. NCBI lineage: Eukaryota > Metazoa > Chordata > Aves > Cuculiformes > Neomorphidae > Geococcyx > Geococcyx californianus. The sequence goes on along the minus strand of VWPV01017796.1, from coordinate 4,176 downwards.
TAAAACTCAAGTCTAAAAATCTAAGTCTAGAGAGCCCCTCTTCAGTCCCCCCTTTTCTACATCACTAGTAATTTATTTTACTACTTCTGTAACTACAATTATGGAATGTATTTATTTTGTCTATGGCTACACAGTGACTCTGGGGAAATGCAGTGCATTACTTTAATTGTTAAGGCTAAATATGGCACTCATCATTTTCCAATTTAGAACATACACAGTTACAGATAGAATTATACATGATGCTGAGCTGCAAAACTACATTCGTGCACAGATAAGCCTTGCATAAATGTCAAAACCACAGTTTACGTTAAGTGCTTAAGCCACAGGTAAACATTTATTCCATTATGCCCTTTTTCTTTCTGTTATTTTGACATGAATCTTTAATATCTATTCTCACAACAGTAATGGTAATTTCTATACCTACTGGTTCAACCTTCCAATGTAAGCACCCCAGTCAAAGGGAATTACACCTCAGAACTAGAGTTTTCCTGCCAGCCAGTTCAGAGTAGTGAGCATCCAATGTTGCTAAAGAAGCTGCTTTTTGGAAACCACTGGTCATCAGCCAGGGAGAGTCTGTAACCTTGCACTTCCTCAGGTCCTGCAGAACCTCTGTATGCATATTTACCCCACAGGAGTTGTCAGGGCTTGATCCCGGCTTTGGGTCCCACCCCTAGACCTGCTCAATCAGAGAGGGAAGGGTCCTTTGATGTCTGCATAGCAAACTGGAGACCGACAAATCTTCCAGGGTAAATTCAAGCAATATTTATTTTGGACACGGCCAAAAGAACGAAGCAGTATTTATTTTGGACACAGGCAAAATAATAAATCAATATTTTGGGCACAGCCAAAATATCAAATCTAATACTCAGGTGCACTCCAAATTGAAATTTCCCACACATCTGCATCTTGGTGGGCTTCTATTTAAAGGGCCAGTCTCTATTAGTAGGAGAGGGCGTCTTGCTGCGAAAGTTCTCGAACTGGAGCATGTGCACAGGCTTCTTTGTGAAGGTTCTGGAATTGGGGCTGGTGGCTCCAGGGCCACTGGCAGTTCAACAGACCCATGCCAGAATCTCCTCTGCCTGAACCCTGTGGGTCCCCGCGCCGTCAGGGGAGGGGCCAGCACCTGCTGCTGCACCTCCTCGCCCTCCTCTGCAGCGGCACCGTCAGCCCAACAGGAGCCACAGCACTCGAGAAGATATGAAAGACAACAATATAAGTAGAGTCAGATGATGTTTAAGACAATACAAATAGAATCAGTCAATGTTTAAGACAATAGAAGCAGAGTCAGTCTCCCAGCAAGTCACTAAGGGCAAGTAAGACTTGGTAAGATTTGGTCTGATCTCATTTGCAAATGTTGGACTCTGTGCTAGATATTCCATTTCCCAAAATGAATTTTAGGCAATTTTAATGCTGCAACTACCAACAGACAACATCAATAGCCCTGCAAGGTAGCAGTTCCTCCCCTTAAAGTATCTTATTAAAAGCTACTGATTTTAGCAACAGTAGAGACTCTATGCATATGATAAATGAAACGCATGAACTAAGCATAATGAATGAAACTTATTTCAAGTATTTTCTTCTTTTGACACCATTTACTATGCAATTCACAGCAAGAATGGAGAAAAATAATCATCAGTCTGAGTCCTACATGAAATCCTTTGGTAAGTGTAATTCGACAGTTAACACAAGATAGAGAACCATGTGATCCCTTACCACAGAGCTAATAGTACTTTAGGATGATTAGTGAAAAAAAAATTCTTTGTAAGAAATTAAAACAATATTTGCTGACTCCCACCAGAGGTCAGTCACTTCATAAGAATACAATGAAAGACACAAAAATTCTAAGTCCTGATTGATTCTGCGTATGATGGAAATAGAAACTCTATTTTTGACCCAATTTAAAGTTCTATTTCTACTTGTTTTATGGTATTATTCATAGTTGGGATAAATGTATCCTGCTTTAATAGCATGAGTGCAGGAGAAAATTTAGAGCTCTGAAAAGAAAAAGAAATAACTAGCTGAATGCACTTCTGAACTAGCTTTCAATGACAGAGAAAGAGCAAGAAACAATTTTGTAAAAACCTAAGGTGCTCGTAAGTATAACTAATGCTATAGATAAGACTATGCATGATAGAAGTCGATGGCAATAAACTAGCACATTTCACTACAATACATTTCTTGCCCTGAAAGTCATAGAGAAGTTAGAACCAGGATTTGTTCTTAGTAATGCAGTAGAATTAGACACCTTGCATACATAAAGCAGTTATTGTGCATGCCTACTTTAATCAAGATTCCTAGTAGTTAGCAAAAATTGTATTACTGTTCGAACTAACTAAAATAACATACAACATAACAGAGTTTGCCGTGCTAATTATAATCTCAGAATCTAGAGAAAATTACAACTTTATGCACTCAAATGTGAGTAGTCTTATTTAAACAAAAGGTCTCTATCCTTAACATGTGAAAGAATATTAAAATATTTTTCTGTTATACATATTTAACATTTATTTTCTCTACTCAGCAATTTTTAGATCACATCTCTAATGCTGCATCCAGTTTGGTCCCCAATGGGAATTCTTTACCAGGAATAATCTTTAGGCAGTTCCAGTCACCCTATCTCAAAATAATGGAGTAGAACTAGAAAAGCTAAAGAGAAAGTCAACAAGGATGGTTATTTGAATGCATAGATTAGGTCTTTTCTAAGAGTCAAAATAGGCTAGACCTCTTGAACATGTGAAAGGATGGCTGAAAAGAGCTGTAAAAGCATGAATGACACACAGAAATTGAATAGAAAGTGATTATTTGCTTTCTGTCATTAAATGGAGCACATGGATTACCAGATGGATATTTTAAAAGTATCAAATACAGATGCTTTTCTGCAGGACTTTAAAAATAGAATTCAGTGCAATGGGCTGGTCTGGAAATGAAAAGTTATGGGGGGACAGATAAATGCCAAGGGTATTTAGATCCATGATCTAAATGCAATCTTTAGTACAAGAATCTCTTAGCTTAGAATCGCCAAAAGGAATAATATCAAGAGGGAAAGAATACACTTTTTCCTTACTTAAATTCTTTACATCTACCTCTGCTGGAAGTTTTTGTTGGAGATAAAACACAGTCCTTGTGAGACCTTTTGTATGACCAAGCCCCTAATTCATGATTGTCAAAAAGCATTAAGTAAAAAGACTTTGTGGTTCTGTTCCTTATTCTATCTGCACCTACTTATTATGTTTGATATGGAATATAGTACTTGGGACTTCTGGTAGGCCAAGTATGATTGTTATGGGCTTTAAGAAGATCATATAGGTTAAAACTTAGCATAGGCTTCTATGGAAGGAAGCAAATGCACTCAGAAGTTGCACTGGCAGGTGATGTGTATTGGAGCTCTACACTTCCCGTTCAATAAATCATACAAAGTAGATACTCTATCTGTCTCCTCTCAATCTTTTATGCTAAAGAAGAATCTACTGGAAGTGTCAGGAATTATATTGCAGGACAGATCTCCTGTGGCAATAGATCCTTTTTGTCCAGAGTAAGTAGACATTCTTATTTGAGCAAGCTTAGATACCAGCTATATAGGGTTGAGTGAGCTTTAATGAAAGAAAACTTTAAAGTTGTAGTTCCCCAATTCATGGGCTACCTCCCTGCTTCAACTGCACTAACACAAACACAATAATGGTGATGTAGTGAGTTGAACAGGAAATTGTTCTCTCTGAAAAACAGTTCAAGCAAAAATAGTTGTTCAGTAAACAAATAAAGTTCATTCTACAAGTCACCATCCAGCTGCACAAAGAACTGAAGGAGGGAGAAAGCAGAAGAGAAAAACAGGCAGGTATTGTCTAATAAGTGTCTGTGGATTAAAAGCCCACTGGATGTACCTGATGACTACAGGCTGGTGGAGCTGTATCCAGTGGAATGCATTTTGTGATTTCTATTTGATGGGATTAGTCACAGAATGACCTGAGCTGGAAGGGACCCACAAGGATCATCAGGTCCAACTCCTATCCCTACATAGCACAACCCCAACATTCACACCGTGTGTCTGAGGGCATTGTCCAAATGCTTCTTGAATATTGTTAAGCTTGGTGCTATGACTGCTTCCCTGGGGAGCCCCACACCAGTGCTCCACCACCCTCTCAGCGAAGAAAATTTTTAATATCCAACCTGAACCTCCCC